>JAQJVK010000057.1:1472500-1662776 GCA_035578135.1 Flexamia atlantica | reverse complement strand
GGTACCTTTTCTAGAAAATATACGAAATTTTCTAGAAACTATAGTAAGTTTTCTAGAAAACTTGGTACCTTTTCCAGAAAATATACAAAATTTTCTAGAAACTATAGTAAATTTTCTAGAAAACTTGGTACCTTTTCTAGAAAATATAGTAGGTTTTCTAGAAAACCTGGTACCTTTTCTAGAAAATATACAAAATTTTCTAGAAACTATAGTAAGTTTTCTAGAAAACTTGGTACCTTTTCTAGAAAATATGCCAAATTTTCTAGAAACTATAGTAAGTTTTCTAGAAAACTTGGTACCTTTTCTAGAAAATATAGTAAGTTTTCTAGAAATCTTGGTACCTTTTCTAGAAAATATATAAAATTTTCTAGAAACTATAGTAAATTTTCTAGAAAACTTGGTACCTTTTCTAGAAAATATACGAAATTTTCTAGAAACTATAGTAAGTTTTCTAGAAAACTTGGTGCCTTTTATAGAAAATATACGAAATTTTCTAGAAACTATAGTAAGTTTTCTAGAAAACTTGGTACCTTTTCTAGAAGATATACAAAATTTTCTAGAAACTATAGTAAATTTTCTAGAAAACTTGGTCCCTTTTCTAGAAAATATACGAAATTTTCTAGAAACTATAGTATGTTTTCTAGAAAACTTGGTACCTTTTCTAGAAAATATAGTAAGTTTTCTAAAAAACTTGGTACCTTTTCTAAAACATATACAAAATTTTCTAGAAATTATAATATAAAATAATTTCGGATATTTTCTAGAAACTATGGTAAGTTTTCAAGAAAACTTGGTACCTTTTCTAGAAACTATAGTAAGTTTTCTAGAAAACTTGGTACCTTTCCTATAAAATATACTAAATCTTCTAGAAAATATAGTAAGTTTTCTAGAAAACTTTGTACCTTTTCTTAGGAAATATAGTTTCTAGAAAACTTGGTACCTTTTCTAGAAAATATACGAAATTTTCTAGAATCTATAGTAATTAATTTTCTAGAAAACTTGGTACCTTTTCTAGAAAATATAGTAAGTTTTCTAGAAAACTTGGCACCTTTTCTAGAAAATATACGAAATTTTATAGAAACTATAGAAAGTTTTCTAGAAAACTTAGTACCTTTTCTAGAAAATATAGTAAGTTTTCTAGAAAACTTGGTACCTTTTCTAGAAAATAAACAAAATTTTCTAGAAACTATAGTAGGTTTTCTAGAAAACTTGGTACCTTTTCTAGAAAATATAGTAGATTTTCTGGAAAACTTGGTACCTTTTCTAGAAAATATACGAAATTTTCTAGAAACTATAGTAAGTTTTCTAGACAACTTGGTACCTTTTCTAGAAAATATACGAAATTTTCTAGAAACTATAGTAAGTTTTCTAGAAAACATGGTACCTTTTCTATTAAATATACGAAATTTTCTAGAAACTATAGTAAGTTTTCTAGAAAACTTGGTACCTTTTCTAGAAAATATACGAAATTTTCTAGAAACTATAGTAACTTTTCTAGAAAACCTGGTACCTTTTCTAGAAAATATACAAAATTTTCTAGAAACTATATTAGGTTTTCTAGAAAACTTGGTACCTTTTCTAGAAAATATACGAAATATTCTAGAAACTATAGTAAGTTTTCTAGAAAACTTGGTACCTTTTCTAGAAAATATATGAAATTTTCTAGAAACTATAGTAAGTTTTCTAGAAAACTTGGTACCTTTTCTAGAAAATATACGAAATTTTCTAGAAACTATAGTAAATTATCTAGAAATTTTGGTACCTTTTCTAGAAAATATAGTAGTTTTTCTAGAAAACTTGGTACCTTTTCTAAAAAATATACGAAATTTCCTAGAAACTATAGTAAGTTTTCTAGAAAACTTCTAGAAAATATACGAAATTTTCTAGAAACTATAATAAGTTTTCTAGAAAACTTGGTACCTTTTCTAGAAAATATACGAAATTTTATAGAAACTATAGTAAGTTTTCTAGAAGACTTGGTACCTTTTCTAGAAAATGTAGTAAGTATTGTAGAAAACTTGGTACCTTTTCTAGAAAATATACGATATTTTCTAGAAACTATAGTAAGTTTTCTAGAAAACTTGGTACCTTTTCTAGAAAATATAAAAATTCTCTAGAAACTATGGTAAGTTTTCTAGAAAACTTGGTACCTTTTCTAGAAAATATAGTAAGTTTTCTAGAAATCTTGGTACCTTTTCTAGAAAATATATAAAATTTTCTAGAAACTATAGTAAATTTTCTAGACAACTTGGTACCTTTTCTAGAAATATACGAAATTTTCTAGAAAACTATAGTAAGTTTTCTAGAAAACATGGTACCTTTTCTATTAAATATACGAAATTTTCTAGAAACTATAGTAAGTTTTCTAGAAAACTTGGTACCTTTTCTAGAAAATATACGAAATTTTCTAGAAACTATAGTAACTTTTCTAGAAAACCTGGTACCTTTTCTAGAAAATATACAAAATTTTCTAGAAACTATATTAGGTTTTCTAGAAAACTTGGTACCTTTTCTAGAAAATATACGAAATATTCTAGAAACTATAGTAAGTTTTCTAGAAAACTTGGTACCTTTTCTAGAAAACATACGAAATTTTCTAGAAACTATAGTAAGTTTTCTAGAAAACTTGGTACCTTTTCTAGAAAATATACGAAATTTTCTAGAAACTATAGTAAGTTATCTAGAAATTTTGGTACCTTTTCTAGAAAATATAGTAGTTTTTCTAGAAAACTTGGTACCTTTTCTAAAAAATATACGAAATTTCCTAGAAACTATAGTAAGTTTTCTAGAAAACTTCTAGAAAATATACGAAATTTTCTAGAAACTATAATAAGTTTTCTAGAAAACTTGGTACCTTTTCTAGAAAATATACGAAATTATATAGAAACTATAGTAAGTTTTCTAGAAGACTTGGTACCTTTTCTAGAAAATATAGTAAGTATTGTAGAAAACTTGGTACCTTTTCTAGAAAATATACGATATTTTCTAGAAACTATAGTAAGTTTTCTAGAAAACTTGGTACCTTTTCTAGAAAATATAAAAATTCTCTAGAAACTATGGTAAGTTTTCTAGAAAACTTGGTACCTTTTCTAGAAAATATACGAAATTTTCTAGAAACTATAGTAAGTTTTCTAGAAAACTTGGTACCTTTTCCAGAAAATATACAAAATTTTCTAGAAACTATAGTATATTTTCTAGAAAACTTGGTACCTTTTCTAGAAAATATAGTAGGTTTTCTAGAAAACCTGGTACCTTTTCTAGAAAATATACAAAATTTTCTAGAAACTATAGTAAGTTTTCTAGAAAACTTGGTACCTTTTCTAGAAAATATGCCAAATTTTCTAGAAACTATAGTAAGTTTTCTAGAAAACTTGGTACCTTTTCTAGAAAATATAGTAAGTTTTCTAGAAATCTTGGTACCTTTTCTAGAAAATATATAAAATTTTCTAGAAACTATAGTAAATTTTCTAGAAAACTTGGTACCTTTTCTAGAAAATATACGAAATTTTCTAGAAACTATAGTAAGTTTTCTAGAAAACTTGGTGCCTTTTATAGAAAATATACGAAATTTTCTAGAAACTATAGTAAGTTTTCTAGAAAACTTGGTACCTTTTCTAGAAGATATACAAAATTTTCTAGAAACTATAGTAAATTTTCTAGAAAACTTGGTCCCTTTTCTATAAAATATACGAAATTTTCTAGAAACTATAGTATGTTTTCTAGAAAACTTGGTACCTTTTCTAGAAAATATAGTAAGTTTTCTAAAAAACTTGGTACCTTTTCTAAAACATATACAAAATTTTCTAGAAATTATAATATAAAATAATTTCGGATATTTTCTAGAAACTATGGTAAGTTTTCAAGAAAACTTGGTACCTTTTCTAGAAACTATAGTAAGTTTTCTAGAAAACTTGGTACCTTTCCTATAAAATATACTAAATCTTCTAGAAAATATAGTAAGTTTTCTAGAAAACTTTGTACCTTTTCTTAGGAAATATAGTTTCTAGAAAACTTGGTACCTTTTCTAGAAAATATACGAAATTTTCTAGAATCTATAGTAATTAATTTTCTAGAAAACTTGGTACCTTTTCTAGAAAATATAGTAAGTTTTCTAGAAAACTTGGCACCTTTTCTAGAAAATATACGAAATTTTATAGAAACTATAGAAAGTTTTCTAGAAAACTTAGTACCTTTTCTAGAAAATATAGTAAGTTTTCTAGAAAACTTGGTACCTTTTCTAGAAAATAAACAAAATTTTCTAGAAACTATAGTAGGTTTTCTAGAAAACTTGGTACCTTTTCTAGAAAATATAGTAGATTTTCTGGAAAACTTGGTACCTTTTCTAGAAAATATAGAAATTTTCTAGAAACTATAGTAAGTTTTCTAGACAACTTGGTACCTTTTCTAGAAAATATACGAAATTTTCTAGAAACTATAGTAAGTTTTCTAGAAAACATGGTACCTTTTCTATTAAATATACGAAATTTTCTAGAAACTATAGTAAGTTTTCTAGAAAACTTGGTACCTTTTCTAGAAAATATACGAAATTTTCTAGAAACTATAGTAACTTTTCTAGAAAACCTGGTACCTTTTCTAGAAAATATACAAAATTTTCTAGAAACTATATTAGGTTTTCTAGAAAACTTGGTACCTTTTCTAGAAAATATACGAAATATTCTAGAAACTATAGTAAGTTTTCTAGAAAACTTGGTACCTTTTCTAGAAAATATATGAAATTTTCTAGAAACTATAGTAAGTTTTCTAGAAAACTTGGTACCTTTTCTAGAAAATATACGAAATTTTCTAGAAACTATAGTAAATTATCTAGAAATTTTGGTACCTTTTCTAGAAAATATAGTAGTTTTTCTAGAAAACTTGGTACCTTTTCTAAAAAATATACGAAATTTCCTAGAAACTATAGTAAGTTTTCTAGAAAACTTCTAGAAAATATACGAAATTTTCTAGAAACTATAATAAGTTTTCTAGAAAACTTGGTACCTTTTCTAGAAAATATACGAAATTTTATAGAAACTATAGTAAGTTTTCTAGAAGACTTGGTACCTTTTCTAGAAAATGTAGTAAGTATTGTAGAAAACTTGGTACCTTTTCTAGAAAATATACGATATTTTCTAGAAACTGTAGTAAGTTTTCTAGAAAACTTGGTACCTTTTCTAGAAAATATAAAAATTCTCTAGAAACTATGGTAAGTTTTCTAGAAAACTTGGTACCTTTTCTAGAAAATATAGTAAGTTTTCTAGAAATCTTGGTACCTTTTCTAGAAAATATATAAAATTTTCTAGAAACTATAGTAAATTTTCTAGAAAACTTGGTACCTTTTCTAGAAAATATACGAAATTTTCTAGAAACTATAGTAAGTTTTCTAGAAAACTTGGTGCCTTTTATAGAAAATATACGAAATTTTCTAGAAACTATAGTAAGTTTTCTAGAAAACTTGGTACCTTTTCTAGAAGATATACAAAATTTTCTAGAAACTATAGTAAATTTTCTAGAAAACTTGGTCCCTTTTCTAGAAAATATACGAAATTTTCTAGAAACTATAGTATGTTTTCTAGAAAACTTGGTACCTTTTCTAGAAAATATAGTAAGTTTTCTAAAAAACTTGGTACCTTTTCTAAAACATATACAAAATTTTCTAGAAATTATAATATAAAATAATTTCGGATATTTTCTAGAAACTATGGTAAGTTTTCAAGAAAACTTGGTACCTTTTCTAGAAACTATAGTAAGTTTTCTAGAAAACTTGGTACCTTTTCTATAAAATATACTAAATCTTCTAGAAAATATAGTAAGTTTTCTAGAAAACTTTGTACCTTTTCTTAGGAAATATAGTTTCTAGAAAACTTGGTACCTTTTCTAGAAAATATACGAAATTTTCTAGAATCTATAGTAATTAATTTTCTAGAAAACATGGTACCTTTTCTAGAAAATATAGTAAGTTTTCTAGAAAACTTGGCACCTTTTCTAGAAAATATACGAAATTTTATAGAAACTATAGAAAGTTTTCTAGAAAACTTAGTACCTTTTCTAGAAAATATAGTAAGTTTTCTAAAAAACTTGGTACCTTTTCTAGAAAATAAACAAAATTTTCTAGAAACTATAGTAGGTTTTGTAGAAAACTTGGTACCTTTTCTAGAAAATATAGTAGATTTTCTAGAAAACTTGGTACCTTTTCTAGAAAATATACGAAATTTTCTAGAAACTATAGTAAGTTTTCTAGAAAACATGGTACCTTTTCTATTAAATATACGAAATTTTCTAGAAACTATAGTAAGTTTTCTAGAAAACTTGGTACCTTTTCTAGAAAATATACGAAATTTTCTAGAAACTATAGTAACTTTTCTAGAAAACCTGGTACCTTTTCTAGAAAATATACAAAATTTTCTAGAAACTATATTAGGTTTTCTAGAAAACTTGGTACCCTTTTCTAGAAAATATACGAAATATTCTAGAAACTATAGTAAGTTTTCTAGAAAACTTGGTACCTTTTCTAGAAAATATACGAAATTTTCTAGAAACTATAGTAAGTTTTCTAGAAAACTTGGTACCTTTTCTAGAAAATATACGAAATTTTCTAGAAACTATAGTAAATTATCTAGAAATTTTGGTACCTTTTCTAGAAAATATAGTAGTTTTTCTAGAAAACTTGGAACCTTTTCTAAAAAATATACGAAATTTCCTAGAAACTATAGTAAGTTTTCTAGAAAACTTCTAGAAAATATACGAAATTTTCTAGAAACTATAATAAGTTTTCTAGAAAACTTGGTACCTTTTCTAGAAAATATACGAAATTTTATAGAAACTATAGTAAGTTTTCTAGAAGACTTGGTACCTTTTCTAGAAAATGTAGTAAGTATTGTAGAAAACTTGGTACCTTTTCTAGAAAATATACGATATTTTCTAGAAACTATAGTAAGTTTTCTAGAAAACTTGGTACCTTTTCTAGAAAATATAAAAATTCTCTAGAAACTATGGTAAGTTTTCTAGAAAACTTGGTACCTTTTCTAGAAAATATACGAAATTTTCTAGAAACTATAGTAAGTTTTCTAGAAAACTTGGTACCTTTTCCAGAAAATATACAAAATTTTCTAGAAACTATAGTAAATTTTCTAGAAAACTTGGTACCTTTTCTAGAAAATATAGTAGGTTTTCTAGAAAACCTGGTACCTTTTCTAGAAAATATACAAAATTTTCTAGAAACTATAGTAAGTTTTCTAGAAAACTTGGTACCTTTTCTAGAAAATATGCCAAATTTTCTAGAAACTATAGTAAGTTTTCTAGAAAACTTGGTACCTTTTCTAGAAAATATAGTAAGTTTTCTAGAAATCTTGGTACCTTTTCTAGAAAATATACGAAATTTTCTAGAAACTATAGTAAGTTTTCTAGAAAACTTGGTACCTTTTCTAGAAAATATAGTAAGTTTTCTGGAAAACTTGGTACCTTTTCTAGAAAATATACAAAATTTTCTAGAAAATATAGTAAGTTTTCTAGAAAACTTGGTACCTTTTCTAGAAAATAAACAAAATTTTCTAGAAACTATAGTAGGTTTTCTAGAAAACTTGGTACCTTTTCTAGAAAATATAGTAGATTTTCTGGAAAACTTGGTACCTTTTCTAGAAAATATACGAAATTTTCTAGAAACTATAGTAAGTTTTCTAGACAACTTGGTACCTTTTCTAGAAAATATACGAAATTTTCTAGAAACTATAGTAAGTTTTCTAGAAAACATGGTACCTTTTCTATTAAATATACGAAATTTTCTAGAAACTATAGTAAGTTTTCTAGAAAACTTGGTACCTTTTCTAGAAAATATACGAAATTTTCTAGAAACTATAGTAACTTTTCTAGAAAACCTGGTACCTTTTCTAGAAAATATACAAAATTTTCTAGAAACTATATTAGGTTTTCTAGAAAACTTGGTACCTTTTCTAGAAAATATACGAAATATTCTAGAAACTATAGTAAGTTTTCTAGAAAACTTGGTACCTTTTCTAGAAAATATACGAAATTTTCTAGAAACTATAGTAAGTTTTCTAGAAAACTTGGTACCTTTTCTAGAAAATATACGAAATTTTCTAGAAACTATAGTAAGTTATCTAGAAATTTTGGTACCTTTTCTAGAAAATACAGTAGTTTTTCTAGAAAACTTGGTACCTTTTCTAAAAAATATACGAAATTTCCTAGAAACTATAGTAAGTTTTCTAGAAAACTTCTAGAAAATATACGAAATTTTCTAGAAACTATAATAAGTTTTCTAGAAAACTTGGTACCTTTTCTAGAAAATATACGAAATTTTATAGAAACTATAGTAAGTTTTCTAGAAGACTTGGTACCTTTTCTAGAAAATGTAGTAAGTATTGTAGAAAACTTGGTACCTTTTCTAGAAAATATACGATATTTTCTAGAAACTATAGTAAGTTTTCTAGAAAACTTGGTACCTTTTCTAGAAAATATAAAAATTCTCTAGAAACTATGGTAAGTTTTCTAGAAAACTTGGTACCTTTTCTAGAAAATATACGAAATTTTCTAGAAACTATAGTAAGTTTTCTAGAAAACTTGGTACCTTTTCCAGAAAATATACAAAATTTTCTAGAAACTATAGTAAATTTTCTAGAAAACTTGGTACCTTTTCTAGAAAATATAGTAGGTTTTCTAGAAAACCTGGTACCTTTTCTAGAAAATATACAAAATTTTCTAGAAACTATAGTAAGTTTTCTAGAAAACTTGGTACCTTTTCTAGAAAATATAGTAAGTTTTCTGGAAAACTTGGTACCTTTTCTAGAAAATATACAAAATTTTCTAGAAAATATAGTAAGTTTTCTAGAAAACTTGGTACCTTTTCTAGAAAATATAGTCAGTTTTCTAGAAAACTTGGTACCTTTTCTAGAAAATATAGTAAGTTTTCTAGAAAACTTGGTACCTTTTCTAGAAAATATACAAAATTTTCTAGAAACTATAGTAAGTTTTCTAGAAAACTTGGTACCTTTTCTAGAAAATATACGAAATTTTCTAGAAACTATAGTAAGTTTTCTAGAAAATATACAAAATTTTCTAGAAACTATTGTAAGTTTTCGAGAAAACTTACTACCTTTTCTAGAGAATATACGAAATTTTCTAGAAACTATAGTAAGTTTTTTAGAAAACTTGGTACCTTTTCTAGAAAATATACGAAATTTTCTAGAAACTATAGTAAGTTTTCTAGAAAACTTGGTACCTTTTCTAGAAAATATATGAAATCTTCTAGAAACTATAGTAAGTTTTCTAGAAAACTTGGTACCTTTTCTAGAAAATATACGAAATTTTCTAGAAAACTTGGTACCTTTTCTAGAAAATATCCGAAATTTTCTAGAAACTATGGTAAGTTTTCTAGAAAACTTGGTACCTTTTCTAGAAACTATAGTAAGTTTTCTAGAAAACTTGTTACCTTTTCTAGAAAAAATACGAAATTTTCTAGAAATTATAGTAAGTTTTCTTGAAAACTTGGTACTTTTTCTATAAAATATACTAAATTTTCTAAAAACTATAGTAAGTTTTCTAGAAAACTTGGTACCTTTTCTAGAAAAAATACGAAATTTTCTAGAAATTATAGTAAGTTTTCTAGTAAACTTGGTACTTTTTCTATAAAATATACTAAATTTTCTAAAAACTATAGTAAGTTTTCTAGAAAACTTAGTACCTTTTCTAGAAAATATAGTAAGTTTTCTAGAAAACTTTGTACCTTTTCTAGAAAATATAGTTTCTAGAAAACTTGGTACCTTTTCTAGAGAATATACGAAATTTTCTAGAAATATAGTAAGTTTTCTAGAAAACTTGGTACCTTTTCTAGAAAATATACAAAATTTTCTAGAAATTATAGTAAATTTTCTAGAAAACTTTGTACCTTTTCTAGAAAATATAGTTTCTAGAAAACGTGGGTACCTTTTCTAGAAAATATACAAAATTTTCTAGAAACTATAGTAAATTTTCTATAAAACTTGGTACCTTTTCCAGGAAATATAAAAATTTTCTAGAAACTATAGTAAGTTTTCTAGAAAACTTGGTACCTTTTCTAGAAAATATACAAAATTTTCTAGAAACTATAGTAAATTTTCTAGAAAACTTGGTACCTTTTCTAGAAAATATACGAAAATTTCTAGAAACTATAGTAAGTTTTCTAGAAAACTTGGTACCTTTTCTAGAAAATATACGAAATTTTCTAGAAACTATAGTAAGTTTTCTAGAAAACTTGGTACCTTTTCTAGAAAATATACGAAATTTTCTAGAAACTATAGTAAGTTTTGTAGAAATCTTGGTACCTTTTCTAGAAAATATACAAAATTTTCTAGAAACTATAGTAAGTTTTCTAGAAATTTTGGTACCTTATCTAGAAAATATAGTAGTTTTTCTAGAAAACTTGGTACCTTTTCAAAAAAATATACGAAATTTCCCAGAAACTATAGTAAGTTTTCTAGAAAACTTCTAGAAAATATACGAAATTTTCTAGAAACTATAATAAGTTTTCTAGAAAACTTGGTACCTTTTCTAGAAAATATACGAAATTTTATAGAAACTATAGTAAGTTTTCTAGAAGACTTGGTACCTTTTCTAGAAAATATAGTAAGTATTGTAGAAAACTTGGTACCTTTTCTAGAAAATATACGATATTTTCTAGAAACTGTAGTAAGTTTTCTAGAAAACTTAGTACCTTTTCTAGAAAAATATAAAATTCTCTAGAAACTATGGTAAGTTTTCTAGAAAACTTGGACCTTTTCTAGAAGATATACGAAATTTTCTAGAAACTATTGTAAGTTTTCTAGAAAACTTGGTACCTTTTCCAGAAAATATACAAAATTTTCTAGAAACTATAGTAAATTTTCTAAAAACTTGGTACCTTTTCTAGAAATATAGTAGGTTTTCTAGAAAACCTGGTACCTTTTCTAGAATATATACAAAATTTTCTAGAAACTATAGTAAGTTTTCTAGAAAACTTGGTACCTTTTCTAGAAAATATACCAAATTTTCTAGAAACTATAGTAAGGTTTTCTAGAAAACTTGGTACCTTTTCTAGAAAATATAGTAAGTTTTCTAGAAATCTTGGTACCTTTTCTAGAAAATATATAAAATTTTCTAGAAACTATAGTAAATTTTCTAGAAAACTTGGTACCTTTTCTAGAAAATATACGAAATTTTCTAGAAACTATAGTAAGTTTTCTAGAAAACTTGGTACCTTTTATAGAAAATATACGAAATTTTCTAGAAACTATAGTAAGTTTTCTATAAAACTTGGTACCTTTTCTAGAAAATATAGTAAGTTTTCTGGAAAACTTGGTACCTTTTCTAGAAAATATACAAAATTTTCTAGAAAATATAGTAAGTTTTCTAGAAAACTTGGTACCTTTTCTAGAAAATATAGTCAGTTTTCTAGAAAACTTGGTACCATTTTCTAGAAAATATAGTAAGTTTTCTAGAAAACTTGGTACCTTTTCTAGAAAATATACAAAATTTTCTAGAAACTATAGTAAGTTTTCTTAGAAAACTTGGTACCTTTTCTAGAAAATATACGAAATTTTCTAGATACTATAGTAAGTTTTCTAGAAAATATACAAAATTTTCTAGAAACTATTGTAAGTTTTCTAGAAAACTTACTACCTTTTCTAGAGAATATACGAAATTTTCTAGAAACTATAGTAAGTTTTTTAGAAAACTTGGTACCTTTTCTAGAAAATATACGAAATTTTCTAGAAACTATAGTAAGTTTTCTAGAAAACTTGGTACCTTTTCTAGAAAATATACGAAATCTTCTAGAAACTATAGTAAGTTTTCTAGAAAACTTGGTACCTTTTCTAGAAAATATACGAAATTTTCTAGAAAACTTGGTACCTTTTCTAGAAAATTTCCGAAATTTTCTAGAAACTATGGTAAGTTTTCTAGAAAAATTGGTACCTTTTCTAGAACTATAGTAAGTTTTCTAGAAAACTTGGTACCTTTTCTAGAAAATATACGAAATTTTCTAGAAATTATAGTAAGTTTTCTAGAAAACTTGGTACTTTTTCTATAAAATATACTAAATTTTCTAGAAACTATAGTAAGTTTTCTAGAAAACTTGGTACCTTTTCTAGAAAATATAGTAAGTTTTCTAGAAAACTTTGTACCTTTTCTAGAAAATATAGTTTCTAGAAAACTTGGTACCTTTTCTAGAGAATATACGAAATTTTCTAGAAAATATAGTAAGTTTTCTAGAAAACTTGGTACCTTTTCTAGAAAATATACAAAATTTTCTAGAAATTATAGTAAATTTTCTAGAAAAACTTTGTACCTTTTCTAGAAAATATAGTTTCTAGAAAACTTGGTACCTTTTCTAGAGAATATACGAAATTTTCTAGAAAATATAGTAAGTTTTCTAGAAAACTTGGTACCTTTTCTAGAAAATATACAAAATTTTCTAGAAATTATAGTAAATTTTCTAGAAAACTTTGTACCTTTTCTAGAAAATATAGTTTCTAGAAAACTTGGTACCTTTTCTAGAAAATATAGTAAGTTTTCTGGAAAACTTGGTACCTTTTCTAGAAAATATACAAAATTTTCTAGAAACTATAGTAAGTTTTCTAGAAAACTTGTTACCTTTTCTAGAAAAAATACGAAATTTTCTAGAAATTATAGTAAGTTTTCTTGAAAACTTGGTACTTTTTCTATAAAATATACTAAATTTTCTAAAAACTATAGTAAGTTTTCTAGAAAACTTGGTACCTTTTCTAGAAAAAATACGAAATTTTCTAGAAATTATAGTAAGTTTTCTAGTAAACTTGGTACTTTTTCTATAAAATATACTAAATTTTCTAAAAACTATAGTAAGTTTTCTAGAAAACTTAGTACCTTTTCTAGAAAATATAGTAAGTTTTCTAGAAAACTTTGTACCTTTTCTAGAAAATATAGTTTCTAGAAAACTTGGTACCTTTTCTAGAGAATATACGAAATTTTCTAGAAAATAGTAAGTTTTCTAGAAAACTTGGTACCTTTTCTAGAAAATATACAAAATTTTCTAGAAATTATAGTAAATTTTCTAGAAAACTTTGTACCTTTTCTAGAAAATATAGTTTCTAGAAAACGTGGTACCTTTTCTAGAAAATATACAAAATTTTCTAGAAACTATAGTAAATTTTCTATAAAACTTGGTACCTTTTCCAGGAAATATAAAAATTTTTCTAGAAACTATAGTAAGTTTTCTAGAAAACTTGGTACCTTTTCTAGAAAATATACAAAATTTTCTAGAAACTATAGTAAATTTTCTAGAAAACTTGGTACCTTTTCTAGAAAATATACGAAAATTTCTAGAAACTATAGTAAGTTTTCTAGAAAACTTGGTACCTTTTCTAGAAAATATACGAAATTTTCTAGAAACTATAGTAAGTTTTCTAGAAAACTTGGTACCTTTTCTAGAAAATATACGAAATTTTCTAGAAACTATAGTAAGTTTTGTAGAAATCTTGGTACCTTTTCTAGAAAATATACAAAATTTTCTAGAAACTATAGTAAGTTTTCTAGAAATTTTGGTACCTTATCTAGAAAATATAGTAGTTTTTCTAGAAAACTTGGTACCTTTTCAAAAAAATATACGAAATTTCCCAGAAACTATAGTAAGTTTTCTAGAAAACTTCTAGAAAATATACGAAATTTTCTAGAAACTATAATAAGTTTTCTAGAAAACTTGGTACCTTTTCTAGAAAATATACGAAATTTTATAGAAACTATAGTAAGTTTTCTAGAAGACTTGGTACCTTTTCTAGAAAATATAGTAAGTATTGTAGAAAACTTGGTACCTTTTCTAGAAAATATACGATATTTTCTAGAAACTGTAGTAAGTTTTCTAGAAAACTTAGTACCTTTTCTAGAAAATATAAAAATTCTCTAGAAACTATGGTAAGTTTTCTAGAAAACTTGGACCTTTTCTAGAAGATATACGAAATTTTCTAGAAACTATTGTAAGTTTTCTAGAAAACTTGGTACCTTTTCCAGAAAATATACAAAATTTTCTAGAAACTATAGTAAATTTTCTAAAAAACTTGGTACCTTTTCTAGAAAATATAGTAGGTTTTCTAGAAAACCTGGTACCTTTTCTAGAATATATACAAATTTTCTAGAAACTATAGTAAGTTTTCTAGAAAACTTGGTACCTTTTCTAGAAAATATACCAAATTTCTAGAAACTATAGTAAGTTTTCTAGAAAACTTGGTACCTTTTCTAGAAAATATAGTAAGTTTTCTAGAAATCTTGGTACCTTTTCTAGAAAATATATAAAATTTTCTAGAAACTATAGTAAATTTTCTAGAAAACTTGGTACCTTTTCTAGAAAATATACGAAATTTTCTAGAAACTATAGTAAGTTTTCTAGAAAACTTGGTACCTTTTATAGAAAATATACGAAATTTTCTAGAAACTATAGTAAGTTTTCTATAAAACTTGGTACCTTTTCTAGAAAATATAGTAAGTTTTCTGGAAAACTTGGTACCTTTTCTAGAAAATATACAAAATTTTCTAGAAAATATAGTAAGTTTTCTAGAAAACTTGGTACCTTTTCTAGAAAATATAGTCAGTTTTCTAGAAAACTTGGTACCTTTTCTAGAAAATATAGTAAGTTTTCTAGAAAACTTGGTACCTTTTCTAGAAAATATACAAAATTTTCTAGAAACTATAGTAAGTTTTCTAGAAAACTTGGTACCTTTTCTAGAAAATATACGAAATTTTCTAGATACTATAGTAAGTTTTCTAGAAAAATATACAAAATTTTCTAGAAACTATTGTAAGTTTTCTAGAAAACTTACTACCTTTTCTAGAGAATATACGAAATTTTCTAGAAACTATAGTAAGTTTTTTTAGAAAACTTGGTACCCTTTTCTAGAAAATATACGAAATTTTCTAGAAACTATAGTAAGTTTTCTAGAAAACTTGGTACCTTTTCTAGAAAATATACGAAATCTTCTAGAAACTATAGTAAGTTTTCTAGAAAACTTGGTACCTTTTCTAGAAAATATACGAAATTTTCTAGAAAACTTGGTACCTTTTCTAGAAAATTTCCGAAATTTTCTAGAAACTATGGTAAGTTTTCTAGAAAAATTGGTACCTTTTCTAGAACTATAGTAAGTTTTCTAGAAAACTTGGTACCTTTTCTAGAAAATATACGAAATTTTCTAGAAATTATAGTAAGTTTTCTAGAAAACTTGGTACTTTTTCTATAAAATATACTAAATTTTCTAGAAACTATAGTAAGTTTTCTAGAAAACTTGGTACCTTTTCTAGAAAATATAGTAAGTTTTCTAGAAAACTTTGTACCTTTTCTAGAAAATATAGTTTCTAGAAAACTTGGTACCTTTTCTAGAGAATATACGAAATTTTCTAGAAAATATAGTAAGTTTTCTAGAAAACTTGGTACCTTTTCTAGAAAATATACAAAATTTTCTAGAAATTATAGTAAATTTTCTAGAAAACTTTGTACCTTTTCTAGAAAATATAGTTTCTAGAAAACGTGGTACCTTTTCTAGAAAATATACAAAATTTTCTAGAAACTATAGTAAATTTTCTATAAAACTTGGTACCTTTTCCAGGAAATATAAAAATTTTCTAGAAACTATAGTAAGTTTTCTAGAAAACTTGGTACCTTTTCTAGAAAATATACAAAATTTTCTAGAAACTATAGTAAATTTTCTAGAAAACTTGGTACCTTTTCTAGAAAATATACGAAAATTTCTAGAAACTATAGTAAGTTTTCTAGAAAACTTGGTACCTTTTCTAGAAAATATACGAAATTTTCTAGAAACTATAGTAAGTTTTCTAGAAAACTTGGTACCTTTTCTAGAAAATATACGAAATTTTCTAGAAACTATAGTAAGTTTTGTAGAAATCTTGGTACCTTTTCTAGAAAATATACAAAATTTTCTAGAAACTATAGTAAGTTTTCTAGAAATTTTGGTACCTTATCTAGAAAATATAGTAGTTTTTCTAGAAAACTTGGTACCTTTTCTAAAAAATATACGAAATTTCCCAGAAACTATAGTAAGTTTTCTAGAAAACTTCTAGAAAATATACGAAATTTTCTAGAAACTATAATAAGTTTTCTAGAAAACTTGGTACCTTTTCTAGAAAATATACGAAATTTTATAGAAACTATAGTAAGTTTTCTAGAAGACTTGGTACCTTTTCTAGAAAATATAGTAAGTATTGTAGAAAACTTGGTACCTTTTCTAGAAAATATACGATATTTTCTAGAAACTGTAGTAAGTTTTCTAGAAAACTAAGTACCTTTTCTAGAAAATATAAAAATTCTCTAGAAACTATGGTAAGTTTTCTAGAAAACTTGGACCTTTTCTAGAAAATATACGAAATTTTCTAGAAACTATTGTAAGTTTTCTAGAAAACTTGGTACCTTTTCCAGAAAATATACAAAATTTTCTAGAAACTATAGTAAATTTTCTAAAAACTTGGTACCTTTTCTAGAAAATATAGTAGGTTTTCTAGAAAACCTGGTACCTTTTCTAGAATATATACAAAATTTTCTAGAAACTATAGTAAGTTTTCTAGAAAACTTGGTACCTTTTCTAGAAAATATACCAAATTTTCTAGAAACTATAGTAAGTTTTCTAGAAAACTTGGTACCTTTTCTAGAAAATATAGTAAGTTTTCTAGAAATCTTGGTACCTTTTCTAGAAAATATATAAAATTTTCTAGAAACTATAGTAAATTTTCTAGAAAACTTGGTACCTTTTCTAGAAAATATACGAAATTTTCTAGAAACTATAGTAAGTTTTCTAGAAAACTTGGTACCTTTTATAGAAAATATACGAAATTTTCTAGAAACTATAGTAAGTTTTCTATAAAACTTGGTACCTTTTCTAGAAAATATAGTAAGTTTTCTGGAAAACTTGGTACCTTTTCTAGAAAATATACAAAATTTTCTAGAAAATATAGTAAGTTTTCTAGAAAACTTGGTACCTTTTCTAGAAAATATAGTCAGTTTTCTAGAAAACTTGGTACCTTTTCTAGAAAATATAGTAAGTTTTCTAGAAAACTTGGTACCTTTTCTCGAAAATATACAAAATTTTCTAGAAACTATAGTAAGTTTTCTAGAAAACTTGGTACCTTTTCTAGAAAATATACGAAATTTTCTAGATACTATAGTAAGTTTTCTAGAAAATATACAAAATTTTCTAGAAACTATTGTAAGTTTTCTAGAAAACTTACTACCTTTTCTAGAGAATATACGAAATTTTCTAGAAACTATAGTAAGTTTTTTAGAAAACTTGGTACCTTTTCTAGAAAATATACGAAATTTTCTAGAAACTATAGTAAGTTTTCTAGAAAACTTGGTACCTTTTCTAGAAAATATACGAAATCTTCTAGAAACTATAGTAAGTTTTCTAGAAAACTTGGTACCTTTTCTAGAAAATATACGAAATTTTCTAGAAAACTTGGTACCTTTTCTAGAAAATTTCCGAAATTTTCTAGAAACTATGGTAAGTTTTCTAGAAAAATTGGTACCTTTTCTAGAACTATAGTAAGTTTTCTAGAAAACTTGGTACCTTTTCTAGAAAATATACGAAATTTTCTAGAAATTATAGTAAGTTTTCTAGAAAACTTGGTACTTTTTCTATAAAATATACTAAATTTTCTAGAAACTATAGTAAGTTTTCTAGAAAACTTGGTACCTTTTCTAGAAAATATAGTAAGTTTTCTAAAAAACTTTGTACCTTTTCTAGAAAATATAGTTTCTAGAAAACTTGGTACCTTTTCTAGAGAATATACGAAATTTTCTAGAAAATATAGTAAGTTTTCTAGAAAACTTGGTACCTTTTCTAGAAAATATACAAAATTTTCTAGAAATTATAGTAAATTTTCTAGAAAACTTTGTACCTTTTCTAGAAAATATAGTTTCTAGAAAACGTGGTACTTTTTCTAGAAAATATACAAAATTTTCTAGAAACTATAGTAAATTTTCTATAAAACTTGGTACCTTTTCCAGGAAATATAAAAATTTTCTAGAAACTATAGTAAGTTTTCTAGAAAACTTGATACCTTTTCTAGAAAATATACCAAATTTTCTAGAAACTATAGTAAGTTTTCTAGAAAACTTGGTACCTTTTCTAGAAAATATAGTAAGTTTTCTAGAAATCTTGGTACCTTTTCTAGAAAATATATAAAATTTTCTAGAAACTATAGTAAATTTTCTAGAAAACTTGGTACCTTTTCTAGAAAATATACGAAATTTTCTAGAAACTATAGTAAGTTTTCTAGAAAACTTGGTACCTTTTATAGAAAATATACGAAATTTTCTAGAAACTATAGTAAGTTTTCTAGAAAACTTGGTACCTTTTCTAGAAAATATAGTAAGTTTTCTGGAAAACTTGGTAGGTTTTCTAGAAAATATACAAAATTTTCTAGAAAATATAGTAAGTTTTCTAGAAAACTTGGTACCTTTTCTAGAAAATATAGTCAGTTTTCTAGAAAACTTGGTACCTTTTCTAGAAAATATAGTAAGTTTTCTAGAAAACTTGGTACCTTTTCTAGAAAATATACAAAATTTTCTAGAAACTATAGTAAGTTTTCTAGAAAACTTGGTACCTTTTCTAAAAAATATACGAAATTTTCTAGAAATTATAGTAAGTTTTCTAGAAAACTTGGTACTTTTTCTATAAAATATACTAAATTTTCTAGAAACTATAGTAAGTTTTCTAGAAAACTTGGTACCTTTTCTAGAAAATATAGTAAGTTTTCTAGAAAACTTTGTACCTTTTCTAGAAAATATAGTTTCTAGAAAACTTGGTACCTTTTCTAGAGAATATACGAAATTTTCTAGAAAATATAGTAAGTTTTCTAGAAAACTTGGTACCTTTTCTAGAAAATATACAAAATTTTCTAGAAATTATAGTAAATTTTCTAGAAAACTTTGTACCTTTTCTAGAAAATATAGTTTCTAGAAAACGTGGTACCTTTTCTAGAAAATATACAAAATTTTCTAGAAACTATAGTAAATTTTCTATAAAACTTGGTACCTTTTCCAGGAAATATAAAAATTTTCTAGAAACTATAGTAAGTTTTCTAGAAAACTTGGTACCTTTTCTAGAAAATATACAAAATTTTCTAGAAACTATAGTAAATTTTCTAGAAAACTTGGTACCTTTTCTAGAAAATATACGAAAATTTCTAGAAACTATAGTAAGTTTTCTAGAAAACTTGGTACCTTTTCTAGAAAATATACGAAATTTTCTAGAAACTATAGTAAGTTTTCTAGAAAACTTGGTACCTTTTCTAGAAAATATACGAAATTTTCTAGAAACTATAGTAAGTTTTGTAGAAATCTTGGTACCTTTTCTAGAAAATATACAAAATTTTCTAGAAACTATAGTAAGTTTTCTAGAAATTTTGGTACCTTATCTAGAAAATATAGTAGTTTTTCTAGAAAACTTGGTACCTTTTCTAAAAAATATACGAAATTTCCCAGAAACTATAGTAAGTTTTCTAGAAAACTTCTAGAAAATATACGAAATTTTCTAGAAACTATAATAAGTTTTCTAGAAAACTTGGTACCTTTTCTAGAAAATATACGAAATTTTATAGAAACTATAGTAAGTTTTCTAGAAGACTTGGTACCTTTTCTAGAAAATATAGTAAGTATTGTAGAAAACTTGGTACCTTTTCTAGAAAATATACGATATTTTCTAGAAACTGTAGTAAGTTTTCTAGAAAACTTAGTACCTTTTCTAGAAAATATAAAAATTCTCTAGAAACTATGGTAAGTTTTCTAGAAAACTTGGACCTTTTCTAGAAAATATACGAAATTTTCTAGAAACTATTGTAAGTTTTCTAGAAAACTTGGTACCTTTTCCAGAAAATATACAAAATTTTCTAGAAACTATAGTAAATTTTCTAAAAACTTGGTACCTTTTCTAGAAAATATAGTAGGTTTTCTAGAAAACCTGGTACCTTTTCTAGAATATATACAAAATTTTCTAGAAACTATAGTAAGTTTTCTAGAAAACTTGGTACCTTTTCTAGAAAATATACCAAATTTTCTAGAAACTATAGTAAGTTTTCTAGAAAACTTGGTACCTTTTCTAGAAAATATAGTAAGTTTTCTAGAAATCTTGGTACCTTTTCTAGAAAATATATAAAATTTTCTAGAAACTATAGTAAATTTTCTAGAAAACTTGGTACCTTTTCTAGAAAATATACGAAATTTTCTAGAAACTATAGTAAGTTTTCTAGAAAACTTGGTACCTTTTATAGAAAATATACGAAATTTTCTAGAAACTATAGTAAGTTTTCTATAAAACTTGGTACCTTTTCTAGAAAATATAGTAAGTTTTCTGGAAAACTTGGTACCTTTTCTAGAAAATATACAAAATTTTCTAGAAAATATAGTAAGTTTTCTAGAAAACTTGGTACCTTTTCTAGAAAATATAGTCAGTTTTCTAGAAAACTTGGTACCTTTTCTAGAAAATATAGTAAGTTTTCTAGAAAACTTGGTACCTTTTCTAGAAAATATACAAAATTTTCTAGAAACTATAGTAAGTTTTCTAGAAAACTTGGTACCTTTTCTAGAAAATATACGAAATTTTCTAGATACTATAGTAAGTTTTCTAGAAAATATACAAAATTTTCTAGAAACTATTGTAAGTTTTCTAGAAAACTTACTACCTTTTCCAGAGAATATACGAAATTTTCTAGAAACTATAGTAAGTTTTTTAGAAAACTTGGTACCTTTTCTAGAAAATATACGAAATTTTCTAGAAACTATAGTAAGTTTTCTAGAAAACTTGGTACCTTTTCTAGAAAATATACGAAATCTTCTAGAAACTATAGTAAGTTTTCTAGAAAACTTGGTACCTTTTCTAGAAAATATACGAAATTTTCTAGAAAACTTGGTACCTTTTCTAGAAAATTTCCGAAATTTTCTAGAAACTATGGTAAGTTTTCTAGAAAAATTGGTACCTTTTCTAGAACTATAGTAAGTTTTCTAGAAAACTTGGTACCTTTTCTAGAAAATATACGAAATTTTCTAGAAATTATAGTAAGTTTTCTAGAAAACTTGGTACTTTTTCTATAAAATATACTAAATTTTCTAGAAACTATAGTAAGTTTTCTAGAAAACTTGGTACCTTTTCTAGAAAATATAGTAAGTTTTCTAAAAAACTTTGTACCTTTTCTAGAAAATATAGTTTCTAGAAAACTTGGTACCTTTTCTAGAGAATATACGAAATTTTCTAGAAAATATAGTAAGTTTTCTAGAAAACTTGGTACCTTTTCTAGAAAATATACAAAATTTTCTAGAAATTATAGTAAATTTTCTAGAAAACTTTGTACCTTTTCTAGAAAATATAGTTTCTAGAAAACGTGGTACTTTTTCTAGAAAATATACAAAATTTTCTAGAAACTATAGTAAATTTTCTATAAAACTTGGTACCTTTTCCAGGAAATATAAAAATTTTCTAGAAACTATAGTAAGTTTTCTAGAAAACTTGATACCTTTTCTAGAAAATATACCAAATTTTCTAGAAACTATAGTAAGTTTTCTAGAAAACTTGGTACCTTTTATAGAAAATATACGAAATTTTCTAGAAACTATAGTAAGTTTTCTAGAAAACTTGGTACCTTTTCTAGAAAATATAGTAAGTTTTCTGGAAAACTTGGTAGGTTTTCTAGAAAATATACAAAATTTTCTAGAAAATATAGTAAGTTTTCTAGAAAACTTGGTACCTTTTCTAGAAAATATAGTCAGTTTTCTAGAAAACTTGGTACCTTTTCTAGAAAATATAGTAAGTTTTCTAGAAAACTTGGTACCTTTTCTAGAAAATATACAAAATTTTCTAGAAACTATAGTAAGTTTTCTAGAAAACTTGGTACCTTTTCTAGAAAATATACGAAATTTTCTAGATACTATAGTAAGTTTTCTAGAAAATATACAAAATTTTCTAGAAACTATTGTAAGTTTTCTAGAAAACTTACTACCTTTTCTAGAGAATATACGAAATTTTCTAGAAACTATAGTAAGTTTTTTAGAAAACTTGGTACCTTTTCTAGAAAATATACGAAATTTTCTAGAAACTATAGTAAGTTTTCTAGAAAACTTGGTACCTTATCTAGAAAATATACGAAATCTTCTAGAAACTATAGTAAGTTTTCTAGAAAACTTGGTACCTTTTCTAGAAAATATACGAAATTTTCTAGAAAACTTGGTACCTTTTCTAGAAAATTTCCGAAATTTTCTAGAAACTATGGTAAGTTTTCTAGAAAACTTGGTACCTTTTCTAGAACTATAGTAAGTTTTCTAGAAAACTTGGTACCTTTTCTAGAAAATATACGAAATTTTCTAGAAATTATAGTAAGTTTTCTAGAAAACTTGGTACTTTTTCTATAAAATATACTAAATTTTCTAGAAACTATAGTAAGTTTTCTAGAAAACTTGGTACCTTTTCTAGAAAATATAGTAAGTTTTCTAGAAAACTTTGTACCTTTTCTAGAAAATATAGTTTCTAGAAAACTTGGTACCTTTTCTAGAGAATATACGAAATTTTCTAGAAAATATAGTAAGTTTTCTAGAAAATATACGAAATTTTCTAGAAAATATAGTAAGTTTTCTAGAAAACTTGGTACCTTTTCTAGAAAATATACAAAATTTTCTAGAAATTATAGTAAATTTTCTAGAAAACTTTGTACCTTTTCTAGAAAATATAGTTTCTAGAAAACGTGGTACCTTTTCTAGAAAATATACAAAATTTTCTAGAAACTATAGTAAATTTTCTATAAAACTTGGTACCTTTTCCAGGAAATATAAAAATTTTCTAGAAACTATAGTAAGTTTTCTAGAAAACTTGGTACCTTTTCTAGAAAATATACAAAATTTTCTAGAAACTATAGTAAATTTTCTAGAAAACTTGGTACCTTTTCTAGAAAATATACGCAAATTTCTAGAAACTATAGTAAGTTTTCTAGAAAACTTGGTACCTTTTCTAGAAAATATACGAAATTTTCTAGAAACTATAGTAAGTTTCTAGAAAACTTGGTACCTTTTCTAGAAAATATACGAAATTTTCTAGAAACTATAGTAAGTTTTGTAGAAAACTTGGTACCTTTTCTAGAAAATATACAAAATTTTCTAGAAACTATAGTAAGTTTTCTAGAAATTTTGGTACCTTTTCTAGAAAATATAGTAGTTTTTCTAGAAAACTTGGTACCTTTTCTAAAAAATATACGAAATTTCCTAGAAACTATAGTAAGTTTTCTAGAAAACTTCTAGAAAATATACGAAATTTTCTAGAAACTATAATAAGTTTTCTAGAAAACTTGGTACCTTTTCTAGAAAATATACGAAATTTTATAGAAACTATAGTAAGTTTTCTAGAAAACTTGGTACCTTTTCTAGAAAATATACGATATTTTCTAGAAACTATAGTAAGTTTTCTAGAAAACTTGGTACCTTTTCTAGAAAATATAAAAATTCTCTAGAAACTATGGTAAGTTTTCTAGAAAACTTGGTACCTTTTCTAGAAAATATACGAAATTTTCTAGAAACTATAGTAAGTTTTCTAGAAAACTTGGTACCTTTTCTAGAAAATATACAAAATTTTCTAGAAACTATAGTAAGTTTTCTAGAAAACTTGGTACCTTTTCTAGAAAATAAAGTAGGTTTTCTAGAAAACCTGGTACCTTTTCTAGAAAATATACAAAATTTTCTAGAAACTATAGTAAGTTTTCTAGAAAACTTGGTACCTTTTCTAGAAAATATACCAAATTTTCTAGAAACTATAGTAAGTTTTCTAGAAAACTTGGTACCTTTTCTAGAAAATATAGTAAGTTTTCTAGAAAACTTGGTACCTTTTCTAGAAAATATATAAAATTTTCTAGAAACTATAGTAAATTTTCTAGAAAACTTGGTACCTTTTCTAGAAAATATACGAAATTTTCTAGAAACTATAGTAAGTTTTCTAGAAAACTTGGTACCTTTTATAGAAAATATACGAAATTTTCTAGAAACTATTGTAAGTTTTCTAGAAAACTTGGTACCTTTTCTAGAAAATTTGGTAAGTTTTCTGGAAAACTTGGTACCTTTTCTAGAAAATATACAAAATTTTCTAGAAAATATAGTAAGTTTTCTAGAAAACTTTGTACCTTTTCTAGAAAATATAGTCAGTTTTCTAGAAAACTTGGTACCTTTTCTAGAAAATATAGTAAGTTTTCTAGAAAACTTGGTACCTTTTCTAGAAAATATACGAAATTTTCTAGAAACTATAGTAAGTTTTCAAGAAAACTTGGTACCTTTTCTAGAAAATATACGAAATTTTCTAGAAAACTTGGTACCTTTTCTAGAAAATATCCGAAATTTTCTAGAAACTATGGTAAGTTTTCTAGAAAACTTGGTACCTTTTCTAGAAAATATACGAAATTTTCTAGAAATTATAGTAAGATTTCTAGAAAACTTGGTACCTTTTCTAGAAAATATACGAAATTTTCTAGAAACTATAGTAAGTGTTCTAGAAAACTTGGTACCTTTTCTAGAAAATATAGTTTCTAGAAAACTTGGTACCTTTTCTAGAGAATATACGAAATTTTCTAGAAAATATAGTAAGTTTTCTAGAAAACTTGGTACCTTTTCTAGAAAATATACAAAATTTTCTAGAAATTATAGTAAATTTTCTAGCTAACTTTGTACCTTTTCTAGAAAATATAGTTTCTAGAAAACGTGGTACCTTTTCTAGAAAATATACAAAATTTTCTAGAAACTATAGTAAATTTTCTAGAAAACTTGGTACCTTTTCCAGGAAATATACAAAATTTTCTAGAAACTATAGTAAGTTTTCTAGAAAACTTGGTACCTTTTCTAGAAAATATACGAAATTTTCTAGAAACTATATTAAGTTTTATAGAAAACTTGGTACCTTTTCTAGAAAATATACGAAATTTTATAGAAAATATAGAAAGTTTTCTAGAAAACTTAGTACCTTTTCTAGAAAATATAGTAAGTTTTCTAGAAAACTTGAGTAGTGGCGAGGTGGCGTTTCTGGCCCAATCAAACTTTGACAGCCAGTCAATTTTTTGACAGCTACTTCCTGTCACGTGACTGGAAGTGACGTCATCAGCTGTGACGTAGCTGTGACGTGTTGGTGGTGGGTATTTAAAGTTTAAATGCCCTGCTGTGCTGGGTATTTAAATTTTTAATGGCCGGAAGTGTGTCAAGGTCGTTTGGGGATGTTTTTAAAAAAGATCTTGCATTTTCGGAAAATCCGAAAATCCAAGATAATTTTTGCTTCTTTTTACAAACTGTTTCTTAATTGTTGTTTTGTTGATTTTCACGTCTGTTAAAATACCATGTAAAAAATGGAATTGACAAATTAACAAGAAAATATCCTGCTACAAAGTATCCAAATAAAGATGCAATTACATAAACATAAACTTTAAAATATAGCGAATGTTCTTCCTTTTTATCTGTTAGCATTTCCTGAACAAGGTAACCAAAATTGTAACCACATAAAAATGAAAGTAGGCAAATAATAAATTTCGACGGGTTCACAAAAACCAAGTTGTAAAGTAGCGAATTTCTTTCTTCTTCCATTGTTGAATTTTTAGTCGAAACCAATTAATGATAACATTATTGCTTGCGCATCAGAACTAACAGTTGATGAAATTTCATTTACTTGTAGACTTGTAGTAGTTTCATTTGTAGTAAGTAATTGTTCGGAAGTTGGTGTAGATGTAGAAGAAACAGTATTATCTTGAAGCTCAGAGTCCATGTGTGCTCGGGTAAAGAGCTGAAGCTTTAATGACGTGTGGTAGCCGTGTCCTACTGTGCATCAGGAGTTGTTGGTGGTGGGGGGTCGTTTGGTTCTTGCACTGAAATGTAGATGGAATCATAACTTTCTGGAGGATGTACTAAAATTTGTTGTATAGGATCTGCATCAATAGGAAAACTTTGCGTTTCAATGCAAAGTCCATCTTTAATAAAAGAAACATATAAAACAGAACTCATGTTTATTTAGATGTTTACTCTGCCAGTTCTACTAGCAAACTGATGTGTCAGTAGTGGCGCTGCAACCTCCCTTGACATGTGCAGCCTGGAACATCTGCTGCACACCTGCCCTCCCCCACCACCATGAGAGACTCCTCGCAATTTTTGGATTTGTAGTGTTAGTTCTAACGTAGGTGTTGTAGGGTGAACATCTCAGTACTAAACAATTGTTTTTAACATTTGACTTAAAATACTTATTTAACTTTGTACAAGTTACAATATTTTTAAAGATGCTACTTTATTATATTACCTTAATACTTAGTTATAATATTTAGTTAAAGAAATCGAAACTGTAGTTGCGATTAAAATAGAAACATGGTTTCTTAACATTTGCCTTAAAAATATTTGTAACAAAATATCGCAAGAACATTTTTACAACATATTTGAATTAATTTGTTTGCAAACCCTATCATGCGAGTTTTAAAAAACAAACGAAAAAGGCGAAATAAAAATAAAACCAAGGAATAAAACCAACGAAAGACTCCTCGCAATGTTTTCGATATTTAGTTTTAGTTGTAATGTAGATGTTGTAGGGTAAACATCTCAGTAGTAAACATTTGTTCTTAACATTTAGCTTAAAAATATTGTTTTGAAATACTTATTTAACTTTGTACAAGTTACGATATTTTTAAAGATGTTTCATATTTTAATTAATATGTTTCCAAACCTTATCATGCGAGTTTTAAAAAACAAACGAAAAAGGCGAAATAAAAATAAAACCAAGCAATAAAACCAACGAAACTTGCGTTGAATGAAACGCAAAAACTGGCAACTTTTAATTGACATCATCACTGGGCCGGGTTTATTATCCTGGCAACCTCGCATGCTGCCGACCATGTTGCGTAACGGTTGCGCAACAGCATCGGTCGACCAGTTGGCAATACAAGCTGTTGACCTTGGAACATCTGCTGCACACCTGGCCCGAGATCAAGTTGGTGACTCCCCCCCCCCACCCCCCCCCCCCCGACAGCAACGCTTTGGGACTTAGAGGTACGTGGACCCCTTGTTAGTCACCAAGGGTTGAGACCCTAAATTTGAAAGTTTTATGGCGGTCCTTATAAGGACCTTTTTTGCCTCCAGGGTGGACTTTTGGAGGAGGAAAAGGAAAAAGGGTTTTTATTTTGACAATTTTATTTTGATTTTGTTACCTTGTTTTGTAAGTTCAAGGTATTTTGGGTTTATATAAATGGAAAGATGTTTAGGTAGGGTAACAATATAAATTTTGGTTTTTTCTTTATTGTATAGGTAAAAAATATTGGATTTTCGTTTGATGATGTGATATTTGGTGTTTAGTCTTAGTCTTTTTAGTAATAGTTTCTGCTGGGGTAATTGTGGTAAAACAGGTAAAAGAGGTGGTTCGGTGTTGAGTTTGATGCCAGTGAGAATGTTTTTCCCAACTGGCTGAAAAGGATTTAGAGCAATTGTAGATGTGACATCGTACCAATCACGATTGTTATTAGATTGAAGAACTCGATACCCCAGCAGTTGTAAACGTGAGAAACAATTGTACCAGATTTTGAAATACTGGGAGCGGTTCATGTTGAAGCAGGAGTTGTTAGGTTGGTGGCAAAGCGGAGAATGAACTGTTGAGTGTAGGATGTGACCATCTGCTGTGTCAGCTGACGCAACAAGGTCGACCAACCGGCTACTACAAGGTTGGCGGCGCAGGCGTCAGTGGTCGGGTCAACAGCCTCCGCTTCACCAGAAATAGAAAGGTGGCTCAGTGATAATGTAAAATAAAATTTGTCAGTTTTGCATAGTAAAATTTATACTGTTAGTTTGATTATAAAATGTTGCCGGATTTTTTGTTAGGTTTATTTTTTTTTAGTTTTTGGGTAAAGACATTTATTGGTCGGGGGTTCGTTAGTTTTAAAGCCTCTAGAGGAACGTCAACCTTACCACCACGCTAGAGGTCACTCTTTTTAGGGTAAAGAGGTTCCCACAGGCCTAGACCAAATAAACCTGTGGTATGGAGAAACCCGTACTTATTAGTTAAAAAAGATTGATTTTTAATTTGCCGCTGTCCTTTGTAATTTTCAGATGTTTTGGCTTTGGCGGAACACGCAATTTTTTAGGCAGGTCGATAGTAAAAATTGTATTTTTTTCTTCGTTGAGGATGTGAACAAGGTTGTTTTTGTTTTTCAAAATTTTGTAGACAATATTTTTTTTAGCCTGTTGATCTTCAATTTTTTTGTTGGCAGTCTTTTCCATGGTGCGGGTTGAAATGGATAGGGGATTTTGACTATTAGTGAAGGACGCGGAGTTTCTTGATTGGATGATTGAGCGGGTGGAGACAGTTGAGCAGGCTGAGACAGTTGAGCAGGTGGAGTCTGAGCAGGCTGAGACAGTTGAGCGGGCGGAGAATGATGAAAAATAAAAAATTCGGACATGTCGGACATGAAGTTTTCATTTTCCAGCACTTGTTTTTCTTGAAGTTGGCTTCTTATAGTATATTCAAGTTCTTGTTCGAGCAAACCTCGTAGGATAGAAGCATCATGGCTGGATGATGAGGATGAAAAGTTCATAATGCAAAATAAAAAAGAAAAATGTAAAAAATGAGAATGTAAAATTTAACAGCAAAGGCGGCAAGTGGCAAGTGGCAGAATGACAAGAGGTGGTCAAGTGGGGTTATTATAGGCAGCAGACACGGCAACCTTGTAGTCAAGGTAGTGTAAGCGGAAGCTACCGGCTCGGCGTCCAAGGTGAACTAGGTGGCAAAGTCACGGCAACGCCCCCCCCCCACTTCGGTCATCGACCGCGGCGCGGTTAAGGTGAAGGTCCGCCTCTGTCCCAGCAGGCGGATATGTCAACCTTCAAGTCAAGGCCGCCCGCTTCAGCTCGATGATATAGGCGAGCGCGCAGCGTTTCGCTTTAGCATTACGGTGAAGGTGTAGCTCGTGCTCTTATAAGCAGGGTTATGCTGTAACGTAATGTTCGCCATGGTGTGAGGGATGGCTTATGTCTAGCTCACATCGCGTTCGGTTATTGTAGAAGAGGCGCCCTTCTATAATGATCGGCCGCAATGGCAATCCAACTACCTTTCCATTTCCTGCGTGGTTTAGCTATTAGGGGTAATATTATGGTGAGGTGTGTGGGATGGCTTGTGTCTAGCACACACCATAACTGTAATATTACGTAGGGGGTAGTTTTATGGTGAGGTGTGTGGGATGGCTTATGTCTAGCACACATCGTAACTGTAATATTACATAGTATAAGTTAGAATAGGGGGAACGTTAGGTAGGGGTTAAGATATGATAGGGCGGTGATGTGTGTGGGATGGCTTATGTCTAGCACACACAGTAACCGTTGCATGTTAGCATTTAAGGGGTAGCATAAGATATAATAAGGCGGTGAGGTGTGTGGGATGGCTTATGTCTAGCACACACAGTAACCGTTGCTTGTTAGTATAAGATATAATAAAGTAGTATAAAATAAAGTAGTATAAAATAAAGTAGGGACCCCACGCTTCCCCACCCCCCTTTTTTTATAAATTTTAAATGACCTTGACCTACATTTGGTTGACCTACTCTTGGACTTTAAAATTTTTAAATGACCTTGAAACTTTAGTTTTCGCGCTATAACTTTTATACCGTTGGTGTTATTAAATTGTTACCGGACTTTATTGTAAATTAGATTATTTTGCGTAATTTGAATACCCACCTGATAAAATTTGGAAATATATTAAGTAAAAAAAATAAAATGTTAAGTTTTTTTTTAGTTTTTGCGTTATAACTTTTATACCGTTGGTTTGATCGAAAAATGTTACTGGAACTTTTTTGTTTGTCTTTTAATTCCGCGTAATTTGAGTACCCGCACGATAGGTTTAGAGCATTTTTGTAATATCCACTGCCACCGTGTACGGCGACGCAGTTCTAAAGTTGAACGGCAACGAAATCAAGTTGGCGACCCCCCCCCATCAATTGATGGGGAGGGGGGGGGTTTAATATTTTTTTACCGTGACCTTGACCTTGACCTTGACCTTGACCTTGACCGCATTGATGGGGGGGGAGGTCGCCAACTTGATTTCGTTGCCGTTCAACTTTAGAACTGCGTCGCCGTACACGATGGCCGTGGATATAACAAAAATGCTCCAAATCTATCGTGCGGGTAGTCAAATTAAGCGGAATTAAAAGACAAACAAAAAAGGTCCAGTAACATGTTTTGATAAAACCAACGGTATAAAAGTTATGACGCAAAAACTCAAAAATCGAGGCTATAGCCTTGGGCTCACAGTATATATATAAGGTGTGCTGTAGTCTTGTGGTTACATTTGCCATGGAATCCCTCATGATCTTTGGTGCTGTGCACAACTTTGTCGAAGCCAAGAAAGTACTACGGTACATAAGAACGTATCATAGCAATCTGAAGTGCATTAGTGGAGTACTTGAAGCTGTTAAAGCAGACGGTACGAAAATCTGTTGCACTTCGGATTCTATGGATTACAAAGGACTCGAAACATGGGTCCTTTATTATGTACAATTTTGTACAAAAATTCACATCAAAGTTGACACGGACTAAAGGGGTTTTCTAGGAGGAAAGAAAAGAATAGATTCCAACAATGCATGTTGGTAGCTATTCTTTTCATTCTTCCGCTAAGATTTAAATGACCTTGACCTACTTAGGACTTAGAAAATTTTCACTAAGTTACAATTGACCTTCAAAATAAGTAGGTCAAGGTCATTTAACTTTAAGCGGAAAAAAGAGAGGAACAGTGTTATTAATTAACACTGTTCCTCTCTTTTTTCCTAAAAGGCAGGGGGAGAAGTTCCGTTAATATCTACCTTTATGTGGCAGAATCATATCCATCATCATCTGATTCATTTTGAAAGTTGATGTAATCTACATCAACCCAAAGATAATGGAATTCTTTGTTCAAAAGCCATAGTATCAATGTATGTTTCAAGTGTTGAAAACCAATTCGGATCTACCAAAGGGTTGATGGTAACTAATAAACGTTGATATGTTAAATTTACCATTCTTTCCCCAGTAACATTAATCGTAAGAAAATTAATATTCTGGAGGACATGGATTAAATTTAACATAAATTGAATATGTTGTTGAGGAGTGCAAAAAACATTGTAAAACATACGGAAACTTTCCATGATGATCGGTGAGAGAAGTGATGCCTCTTCATATAATCCACGGTTTATATATACATTTTTTCCACCATAAAGTTTTAAAAGTGGGTCAAGGTCATCTGAAGATACCCTATGAACGGGGAACAGAGCAGTAAGTGGTTAGACCACAAACTGCTCTGTTCCCCGTCCCTATTTAATTTCTCATAATTATATGTGTTTATAAACACATACAATTAATTTCGTATTTTGCCAGGGGGCAAAAATTGCAGAGATGACATTTTTCTTGAGGTGCCGGCATTTGTAGTTTATACCCAATTACTCCGCTTCTATAAGCAATAGTTCGATAAAGCTCTTCCCCCGGGCCGGCAAGAGGAAGCGCCTGAAAAAAAATTATTAATTTAAAGAAATTTAAAAAAAATAATATATTGTTAACAAAAAAAAACAATGCAGTTAATGAAAAAACGTACCATGTGACATACGGCACATATTCTGCCAACATTTGGCCCTTCAAACCAAATTTTGGTTTTGTAGACGCATCGTCTTTTATGCTCATAAATGAGCTCTCCTTGCAAAATTGGCGGCAGCGGCTCTGACACCCTTCTGATATGCCGGAGCATAGGGTTATCGGTGCAGATCCGCTGCAGACACAACTCGTACAAGGAGCTCATAGTTATGGTCTGGCTATGCAAACCTCAAAGCTTTAAATACGTACCAATCACCTTGATGGCGAAGGACCCCCCCCGGGTTTCCAGTATATATATTGAGCGGATAAAAGCTTCATAGAATTAATAGTTTGCCACATTTTGAATCAACAAAACGTTATGGAATCTTTCCAAAAATACCTGATTGATCAAAAATTAAGTAGAAACCGAAGGGAACAAAGAAGACAACACAGATTAAAAAAAGCTTTTGAAAAATTAAAATTAGTTGTACCGGAAAGTCAAAAAAAAATTAACAGACAATCTATAGTTCAAATTGCAATAGATTACATTAAAAAATTGGAAGAAGACTTGAAATTACCAACATTTAACTTAGAACAAAAAGAATTTGAACAATCCGAACAGACATTTTTACAGGAAATAGAAGAATTCCAACAATTCGAACAGAAATTTGTGCAGGAAATAGAAGAATATCTTCAAACTTCGCAAAATTTAAACCAAGACATTTATGAAATTTTGTATCAACCTTTTGAAACTGTTTTCTTGCCAGTGTTAGAAAGCTTGGATGAATATTTTTTTGACCTCGAAAAGTAGAGGGGGTAAATGGGTGGGGGGCTGTTATAAAGGCTGGGTTAACAGAGTAATCTTTACTTTCTTAGGATCCAGCGCTATGGCAGGCACTTCGTCTTCGTCCAGGTCTTCTTCCTCGTCATCAACAACATCATCATCATCTGTTGTTTCTATTGTGAAACAAAAATCTCCTTCTCCAAAAAAATCTTCACCGAAAAAATCTCCTTCTCCAAAAAAATCTTCACCGAAAAAATCTCCTTCTCCAAAAAAAATCTTCACCAAAAAAATCTCCTAACAAAATTTCTGAAAAACTTCAAAAACTTCAAAAATTAAGATCCTGTTTTAAGAAAGAACAATGTGCTCATATTTTAAAAAAAAGGAGCGAACAAAGGTGAAAGGTGTGTGAAATTGTGTAGTGTAAATGAAAAATTGTGTAGACTGCATAAAAAATGTGAACCTTCCGAAAAAGTCAAAATTCAACCTTCTAAAAAAGTCAAAATTGAACCTTCCAAAACTGAATCGCCAGAAAAAATTGAAAACTATAAAAGAATTAAAATCAACAGATTGAAATTAAACCACAAATATGTTTTTGTAAAAAAGATCAGTAACAGGGATGTTGTTCTTAGATGTTGTGATGAACTCTACTTGCTCAAATTACCAGTAAATCTTCAAATTCCAAATATCAGTAATGTTCATTATTATTTAGTAAGAAAATCTCCATCTGATAAAGTTAAATGGTCAAATTAAACACAAGACAAAAAAAATGGAGCGGGGGAATAGACCACTTTGTAATTCCAAGAGAATTACTTAGCGGTCTATTCCCCCGCTCATAGGGTATTTTTGAATGACCTTGACCTATTTTCAAAATTTACAATGGAGGGGTAATTTCTTATAAAAGCGGGATAACAGAATGACTTTTTACTATTTAGGATCTAGCAACATGACAGGTTCTTCTTCATCATCCAGTTTTAGAAAAGAACAATATTTATATATTTTTAAAAAAAGGTAAAAAATGTGTAACGATGTGTTGTGTGAATCAAACATTATGCAGTGTGCACAAAAAATATCTTCATTTGTTAAAATTGTGAGGTTAATGTAAAAATAACAACAACAAAAAACAAAAATAGGAGCGGGGGAATAGACCACTTTGTAGTTCCAAAAGAATTACTTAGCGGTCTATTCCCCCGTTCATAGGGTATTTTTTTGGTGACCTTGACCTACTTTTGACACTTAGAATTTTCGCTAACTTTTATTGACCTTGAAAATAAGTAGGTCAAGGTCATCCAGAACTTTAAAAAAAATAAGGGGTGTACGGTTTTACAGAACCGTACACCCCCGAAAACCTAACAGAAGAAAAGCTATTTTACATAAAAATGACCTTGGGACTTAGAAATTTTCGCTTACTCTTTTGTTGACCTTGAAAATAACTAGGTCAAGGTCATTTGATAATTAAAAGAAAATGGGGGTGTACGGTTTGACAGAACCGTACACCTCGGAAACCTAAAAGAAGATAAGCTAATTTACAATACAACCTGCCTAGAGTTTAAAAAAAAATAGTTAGTCAGCGCAGCGTTGCACATAATGATTACAGTGTGAGCTAGACATAAGCCATCCCTCACACTTCACCATAAGCGCACAACGCTGAGCTAAAAAGTAAAAAATATCTAGTCAGCCCAACGCTGCACAGAATGATTACGGTGTAAGCTAGACATAAGCCATCCCTTACACCTCACCATAACCGCACAACGCTAAGCTAAAAAAAATGTTATACAAATATGTTTTTTATTTCCTAACACTAAAGGAGCCAGCGACTCACCATAAGGCGCAAATCAACTGGGGTCCAGCGAAACTCCGGAGGTAGGCGAACTACCCATCCAGCACGTATAGAGGTTGTAAGTGACCCGCTTTGGTGAGCGTAATCACTACAAAAGCGGTAGCCGGTTTTACCATTATTGGTTTTACCGTGCAAAAGATGGAAGGAAAAAAAGGAAAGGAAATTGGAATTGAAAGGTGTCCCTAACTTAAAAGGAGTACAAGACAAGAGAGGGAATGCCCTCAACAAGCTTGTTGGAAAAAGGAAATTGGAATAGAAAGGTATTAAAAACATATCATATAACATTCTTAAAAACAAAAATATTACTTTAAATTTAAACATTCCAGGCAGAAATATATTGTAAGTAAAAGAAAGATTTAAAATAATACTAACTACCAAACCAGCAAATTAAAAACAAACTACAAACCCTAGGGTATCTACAAGCACAAACAACTACCATGCCTTAAAATTAATCAGTCCTACGTCAAGATGTTATTATACAAATAACACCAAGATATTTTCACCAAACAGCAAAAATGATAAAATGTTCAGGGCGCCTTCTGAACATGTTACCACCTCACTGTCTAGCGAGCAACTGATGCCGAACCACACGCGCAGATCCCGGACCCCAACTCGGCTTGAGGTCATCCCCCCTCCTCGCTTACCCCCTCCCAAACCACAGGACCCTTGCTGCGGGTTTGGTTTCCATCATTCTTTTGCCATTGTTCCAACAGGCAACAACATTTCTTTCTTTACTTTACATTGGATTTTTAAAAATTTTAAGTGTTAAAACTTCTCAATATTTAATATTTTAGGACTTTGAAAAATTTTCAAACCTATCATTCTTTTGCAACTGTTTAAACAGGCAACAACTCTTCTTTCTTTATTTTACTTTACATTGGACTTGTAAAACTTCCTAATAATTAATACTTTCGGACTTAGAAAAATTTTCAAACATTTGCTTCAACATTTATTTTACAATATCAAGTTTCTTTTATAATGCCTCCAACAGACAACAATTTTCCTTTTGGATGTACAATTTGTGAAAAAATATATAAAATGGTTGAACCAGAAGATTTAACGGATGACGAAAGTATTTTTGAAAATAGTTTGATTCCAGTAGAAGATACATCTGATGCTACATCCGATGTTACATCTGATGCTACGTCTGATGCTACAACTGATGAAGAAAATATTTTGGAAGTACCAGTAGCAATAGGCGAAGAAACACCTATAACACATGTTGTAACAATTAACTATGATCCAGTACAATATATACATGCTCTTGTTCGGCGACGTTTGTTTCCGGCATCGGACATGGAGGAAGATGAAAGCGATAACGATTTGGAAATAACATATTTAAACAACAGTAATGATGATCACACTTACGACGCATAATATGTATTATTTTGAACTTAAATTATTTGACCTTGGCACTTAGATTTTTTTAAAACTTCCATTATTTGACCTTGAGACTTAGAATTTTTTTAAAACTTCCATTATTTGACCTTGTCACTTAGATTTTTTTTTAAAAACTTCCATTATTTGACCTTGACACTTAGATTTTTTTAATACCTGCATTATTTGACACTTAGATGTTTTTTTAAACTTGCATTATTTGACCTTGACACTTAGGAGTTTTGAAATATAAGAAATTTAACTGTTATTAACACTTTTTGTGTTTAATACAGAAAAAGTGGTGGGAGTAGTGCTATAAATAGGGGAAGTTTAAGAGTGGTTTTTATTATTACTGCAACTTTTGTGGAGAGCACACCTACGTCATGTATTACTGCATCAGTTGTGAAGAATCTTTTGAAAATGAAAACTTACTACAAATACACAAAGAAGTGTACAATAACAACGAAACAAGAAACAATGCAGAAGAAGAAGATTTGGAAGAATTAGATCAAATGCTGGCTACCCATCAACAACAACTAAATTCAAGACCAAGTGTTATTCAATACGCACCCGGACCATCTTTGGATGTGGAATTATACGCCCGAGCTTTACCAGGCAGTGTAGTAACTCATTTTAAGATTGACAATGCTCAATTGCAACTAGCACAATTTATATTGAAAGCAAAAACATTAGTAACAGAAACATTGAAGAATGAACTAAGAAGATTAAATTTTATAAAGTTTGGAATATTATTAGATACTGTATTTACAAATGTTCAGAATGAAACATCACCAAGAGGATTTTTAACTAAAAACAAAACCATCATGTTTGCATCGGATATAAGCTCAATTGTGGATGATTGTTTTGAAGAACTTTTAACAAAATTACAAGAACATGAAGGAAGAGGTTCTGGATGGAGTTTGTTAAGTATAACAAGCTTAGATGTGAGAGTTCATAAACATGGATATGGAATGAGAGGTAGTAGTTATATTGCTTTGCCAAGGAAGATTCGAGTAACCAAATCTTGTGTTAATGTACAAAATGAAAATGCTGAATGTTTCAAGTATGCAATGCTTGCAAAATATGTAGAAGATCATGTGGAACGACCGAGTAGAGCATACGATAAGGTTTGCTATATGTATAACTTTCAAGGCATGACTTATCCTGTTTCAATTCAAGACATATCAAAATTTGAAAAGAAAAATCCTTTTGCATCTGTAAACATCTTTGGCTTGGATTCATCTAACAATGTCTATCCCTTACGTATAACACCCACCGAACGCAGAGATCATACTGATTTATTATTTATAACTAAAGGTGATATCTCACATTATGTATATATTAAAGATTTTGAAGCTCTAGTTTGCAAACAGTTATCAAAACGTGAACAACCAAAAACCACTTGTAAAAGATGTTTCTGTTTTGTAAACAAACCTTTAAGAAGAGAAGTTTCAGAATGGTTAACAGAACATAAAAGATTATGCAATGGAAACTATGAAGTAAGAATTAAATTACCAGACCCTAGCAGATCACAAGTAAAATTTGATAAAGTTATCCAACAATACAGAATTCCCGTTGTAGTGTATGCAGATTTTGAATCTTCATTGCTTCCACTTGAACAAGAAGAAGGAGAGGAAATTACAAGCAGAACAAAGTATCAACTTCACAAACCAAACAGCTACTGTTTAATAGTAAAATCCACTCTGCCTGAAGAACATCTTCAAGAATATGGTTTGACATCTACACCAAAGATCTATCGTGGAGAAGAAGCAGCTCGATACTTTGTTGATGATTTATACGACATCGCTGGGAAAGTGGAAGCAATGTATAGCAATGTGGTTCCTATGTCACCTATGACACTGGAAGAACTTTATCTTTATGATTCGACAACAACATGCTATTTGTGTAACAATCAATTTACAGAAACTAAAGTTAAAGTTCGCGACCATGACCATCTGACAGGAGCCTACAGAGGTGCAGCTTGCAACGGATGTAACATCAACTACAAACTACCATCTTTTATTCCCGTGGTTTTTCACAATCTTAGCGGATACGATGGACATTTTATCATTCCCGAATTAGCAAGAGACAACGGTGAAATAGACGTTATAGCACAAACTATGGAAAAATGTATAAGCTTTTCAAAAAAGGTGGGCAAAATTAAACTTAGATTTGTTGATTCTTTTAGATTTATGCCTTCCAGTCTTATGAAACTTTCTGAAAATTTAAGAAGACAAAATTTAATAGAAACAAGCAAAATTGTACCAGCAGAAAAAATGGATTTGGTTCTTCGGAAAGGAGTTTTCCCGTATGATTACATCGATGGACTACATAAATTTCAAGAAACGTCACTTCCTCCACCAGAAGCTTTCAAAAGTAAACTTACCGATTTGGACATTTCACCTGAAGACTATCAACACGCATGCAGAGTTTGGGACGAATTGGAAATGAACACTCTGGGAGATTATTCTGACTTTTATGTAAAACTTGATGTGACCCTTCTCTGCGATGTGATGGAAGAATTTAGAAACACCTGCTTTGAAGCTTACGGATTAGACCCTCTTCATTCTTATACTTCTCCAGGACTAGCTTGGTAAGCTATGCTAAAAGAAACAAAGTGCAACCTTCAATTATTAACAGATATTGACATGGTGTTGATGATCGAATCGGGCGTTAGAGGTGGATTGACCCAAAGTGTTACTAGACATGTTAAAGCTAACAACAAATATCTTCCAAACTACGATAAAGAAAAACCATCAGTGTTCTTAGGATATTTCGATGCCAACAATTTATACGGATGGGCCATGTCTAATCCACTTCCTTTTGGAAACTTTGAATGGGTTAATCCAGACTCTATTGGTGATATTTCGCAAATTTCAAAAGACGGAGACACCGGATACATATTGGACTGTGACTTTGAATATCCAGAACACTTGCATGATCTTCATTACGATCATCCGCTCCTTGCAAAAACAGAAGTTTCACCAATTGGCAAACATCCAAAATTAATGATGACTCTTGAAAATAAACAAAGATACGTAGCTCACTTTTGGGTTGTTCAACAAGCACTCCAATTGGGTTTACGTATAACCAAAATTCATAGAGTTTTAAAATTTTCCCAATCATGCTGGTTAAAACCGTACATTGATTCAAACACCAGAAGAAGAGCAGCTGCAACATCAACATTTCAAAAGGACTTTTTTAAATTAATGAAAAATGCGATATTTGGAAAAACATTGGAAAACAAAAGAAAACACAAAAATGTTAAATTAATTACAGATCCTATAAAACTAGAAAAACTTGTACAAAAACCAAACTTTGGAACATCCGTTATCATCAATGAAAACCTTGTGGCAGTATCTATGAAGAAGACAAGCGTGAAAATGGATCGTCCGTTGTACGTTGGAATGTCAATCTTGGATATTTCCAATACCCACATGTATGATTTCCACTACAACAAAATGGTCGCCTTCTACGGTAGAGATAACATCGGAATCGCCTACATGGACACGGACGCTTTCATCTACTGGATTCTTACTGAAGATATGTATTTGGATCTTCGAACATTTGTTCACAAAAATGAATTTGATTTTAGTGACTATCCAAAAGATCATTTAAATTATGACAATGATCGGAACAAAAAGAAACTTGGAAAATTTAAAGACGAAGCAAATGGAATTTTACTGAAAGAACTTATTGCACTAATGTCAAAATTGTATTCACTACAATTGCATAAAGAAGAAAACAATATTATTAAAAAAGCTAAGGGAGTAAAAAGTTTGTATCTTAAGAAGAATGTAAATTTTGAACACTACAAGCAATGCTTATTTGAAGAAACGACTATAACTGCAAAATTCAACACCATCAGAAGTTTCAACCATCAACTGTACAGCGTAACAGAAGTGAAAAAAGCACTCTGCTCCAATGATGACAAGCGACACATTCTTCCAGACAAAATTCACACTCTACCATTCGGCCACTACTCTCTCAATCCTATCAATGAGTAAAAAGAAAAAGAAAAAAAGAAAAAAATAAAAAAATAAAAAAATAAAAAAAGAAAAAAAGGGGAAATCACAGCATGCTCGCTGTGATTTCCCCTTTTTTTAAAATATGTTGAAATGACCTTGAACTATAAAAGCGGATGCAGAAAAAGAAACACTCAATACTAACTTTACTTTGTTAGTAAAATCATCATGACAGACTTAAAGGAAAAGATTGTTAATGAACTTCATAAACCTGCAAGAATAAAGTTTCCACGACGAAATACTGTTGTAAAAGGAATAAATGATTTATATCAAGCAGATTTAATTGAAATACAACCGCATAGTAAAATAAATAAAGGATTTAAATACATACTTACGATTATTAATTGTTTTACTAAAGTTGCAGATGCTTTGCCATTAAAAGACAAAACTGGTAACAGCATAACAAAAGCTATGGAAGTAGCTATAAAAAGAGATAAAAATAAAATTAAACATTTACAAACTGATGATTGGAAAGAATTTTTTAATAAACCTTTTGCCTTGTTAATGAAAAAATATAACATAAATCATTATTCCACAAATTCTGAGAAAAAGGCAGCTATAATTGAAAGATTTAATAGAACCTCAAAAGGAGCAATGTATAAAATGTTTTCGAAAAGAGGTTCTTACGTATGGGTTGATATCTTACCAAAATTAATAAGCGATTACAACAACAAGTTTCATAGAACTATCGGTATGGCACCTAACAAAGTGAATAAGAAAAACGCTAAACTAGTTTTACAACGAATTAAAAAGAATACACAGCCAAAAGCGGAACAAAGAAAACCAAGAAAATTTAATGTAAATAATAAAGTTCGAATTAGTAAATACAAAGGAGTGTTTACTAAAAAATACCTGCCCAATTGGACAAACGAAGTTTTTACAGTGTATAAAGTACAACCTACTGTACCGGAAACTTATATTTTAAAAGATAACAAATGAAATTTGTTACAAGGCGGTTTTTACGGACATGAATTGTTAAAGTCAACAGTAGGTGATGTTTATCTTGTTGAAAAGGTGTTGCAAAGGAAAAAAGACCAAGTTAAAGTACGTTGGTTGGGGTTTGATAAAACTGAAGATTCGTGGATACCTATAAAAGATTTGATTTAGTTTTAAATCAACTTATTTACTCTTCTGCCTTTGAATAAGATGGAGATTGTTCACCATAAAGATAAATTTAATATTAATATCATTGATGATTTAACCGTAGATAACGTTAAAATCAACAATGGTAAACACGGCAGTTTATTTCGAAACACTGTACGATGTATAGTCAGCGGTCCTTCAAACTGTGGCAAAACTAACGTTGTGTTTAACTTAATTACAAACACAAAAGGATTGCGATTTAATAACCTATATATTTTTTGAAAGTCCTTACATCAACCAAAGTATCAATTGTTGGAAAAGATCCTGACTGATGTGCCTGATGTTAACTATTACAAATTTAATGCTAGTGACAGTGTTATGCAACCAGACCAGGCTAAGCCTTATTCTGTATTTGTATTTGATGATGTATCTAGTGAAAATCATGATACTATTAGAAACTATTTTGGCATGGGAAGACATAATAATATTGATAGCATATATATCGGACAAACATATAGCAAAATTCCAAAACAACTAATTAGAGACAATGCAAATATTTTAGTTTTATTCAAACAAGACGATACAAACCTAAAACATATATACAAACGATCATGTAAATGCTGATATGTCATTTGATAAATTCAAAGAGCTTTGTGGAAAAGCTTGGGCGGAAAAATATGGATTTTTGGTAATTATGAAAGATAAAGCTATAACAGATGGTCGTTACCGCATAGGTTTTGATAAATTTGTTTTAATACTTTAATTAACAACATTATCGTACAAGTCTCCGTGGTGTAAACATGGTTAATCAGGAAAAGCTATTAAAAGAAATAAAATCACTTAGTGATTCTATTAGACCTAAAAAACAGAGCGTTAAGATTAGGAATAAGTGAAAGAGAGAAATTTCTGGAATCAACATTTAAACCTATTACGGAGCCATTAAAACAATTAGGACAAAATGTTAAACATTCAACATTTAATTTTTCCGGAGATGCTATTTTACCCATTTCAAAATTTGAACAAAAAGAAGAATATGAAGGTGATACAAGTTTTACACAACAAGGAGAAACAACTGAAGAAGAAAGCGAACTAGGTGAAGAAACGGATGTTTTAACAGAAAAAGAAGGTCTTTCTACAAGCGAAGAACAACAAGAAGAAGAAGAGCCTATTAATCCATCCAACTTGAGCAAATTGGGCTCGGATATTGCGTATAAAGGGCCGCTTGCAAGACAATTTGTATTAAAAATGTTACATTCTGCACAACCAACTCGAAAATATCATACTTTTGGTGCTAGAATAGAAGAAAATGGGCTAATGATTGGAGATAGCAAACTTGATGTAGACGAACATGACAATATTATTATAAATAATAAACAATACAAGGGTACAAAAGGATTGTTTGAACTTATTTTTAAGCCGAAACCTAATAAATATACTAAAAAGGATTTAAACATTTTTAAACAAATATTGGAGGATACAAATGCGCATAAGAAAAATTATTCTAAAAATTTCAATGTTCATAGAAATGCATCAGAAAAATATAAAACTATTATTGCTAAACTTTTCCCACCAAAAAGAAGGGAACCCATAAAAAGAAAATCATTATCTTCTGCTGAAATAAATATTTTACATAAAAGAAGAAAAACAAATCAATCAAGTTTATCAGGAAAAGGATTATTAAAAAACTTGTATGATACTAATATAATATACTACAACGATATAAACAAATTGGTTGACAGAATGAAGTTGATATATGAAGCTAAACAAGCCGGACATAGTGGTTTAGAAAATGAATGGGTAGCTTTGGTCGGCGAACTGCGAAATCGAGGAGTAATTGCATAAAGAAATATGAGTATATATAATACAAGTATAACTGATTAAATATTCAGTATAACCATGAGTGTGGATAAGTTTGGACGGTATTCCGAAACTGGAAGCAAATCAGGATCTTATGGAAAAAGAGGTGGTTTACCACTAACATCCGATGAGATTATGATATAAATAACAAACGTTTAAAGTTTGTAAATGATCCAAAAGATGATAATGATGCGGTAAATTTTAAAAACTTTAAGAAGTGAAACATTACCTAGCGCAAAGCTTCAAAATGAAGTGTATAACGCTAATTTTTATAGAATTGTAAATCTTCCAAAACCAATAGATAAGAATGATTCGGTAAATAAAGAATATTTAATGTGGTACATAAACCAAACCTTACGATATGATCCTAGGAGTAATAATAAAGTATCTGATGCAAAAGATCTTAGAATAGCCAATATAGCAGATCCTATTAATGATCAAGATTCAGTTACAAAAAAGTATTTACATTCAGTCATCCCTGAAAAAAACAGATAAATTTTCCTTTTACAACTTTGTAATACATGATATTGGAGACCCTAAAGATATGAAAGATGCTGTAAACCTTCAATATCTTACAGATCATTATATTACGCATGATATTAATACAATTGATTGCAAAAATAAAGTGTTAACTAACGTTAAGGAAGGAACTGCAAAATCACATGCAGCTACAATAAGTCAAATAATGAAATTAAAAGATAACAAATAGAATGCGGATGCAAAAATAATTACTAATGTTAAAAAAGGGTTGGATGAAACTGATGTAGCAACAGTTGGACAAGTTCCTGTAATAAAACAATATGAAAACAGTAAACAATACTTTGATTGCAAAGGGAAACCACTAGTCAATGTTGCAGAAGGAATAAGAGACAGTGATGTAGTTACAGTAGCACAAATGCATGAGAAGGGAAACATATACTATAATCTTTTTCTAAGAAAAGATTTAAATAAGCAGTCTTTTTTTGTGAAGACTTGCGATTGACTAGCTTAAAAGACCCTATTAATTTTACTGATGCTGTTAATGTAAATTACATTGTAAGACTCTTAAGTGTAGTATTATATGATATTTATAACACAATAAAGCCCATAAAATCTGATCAAAAATTAAATTGGGTTAAAAAGAATGTTATGGAAAAATATTTTTTAAATAAGGAAACTGATACTTTAAGAACTTCTAAAGATGATGATGATGAAGAAGATACAATCCTTCCACAAAACTGGAAAAAATTATTTACCCATAAACAAACATACTTATAAATAAACAATGTCAAAGGATAAGTGCATCATTCATTATAAAGCATTTATAAAATAAACAAGTATCGACATTTCCTTTCACTATAAAAGACCATGTTGAAAGTTCAACGCATCAGTCATAATCGACACGTTATAAAGAGAGGAAGAGGAATAGCATCAACAGCACTTTCTCTTATTACTAAGCCGGTTGGAGCTATAGTTAACAAAGCTATCGATTTATTACCTGTAGAACTACATTTACCAGGAGGTTATCAATATTGTGGTCCTGGAACAAAATTGAAAAAAGACTTGCTAGAGGAGATCTTGGAATAAACAAACTTGATCAAGCCTGCAACCAACACGATAAAGCATAATCAAAGTTTGCAGATACTAAAAATAGATCAATAGCGGATAGAGCACTTGTTGAAAAAGCTTGGTAAAGAGTAACATCCAGTGACGCTAGTATCGGTGAAAAAGCAGCAGCTTTAGCGGTATCAGCAGCAATGAAGGGTAAAACGATGTTTGGAGGTGGAAAGAAGAAAGGAGGTGGAAAAAGGAGGAGGCAACCTGCAAAGAAACGTGGAGGAAATATAAGAAGAAAACGACGATCCACCGCAGGTAAAAATAAAAAGAAACAAACAATATAGTCAATGATAAAAAAAGGATGAGGATTACACCTAAGACCGTATCGTGTGTATTAAACAGAAAAAAACAATTACTAATTCCAAATAAAGAATTAACAGATAAAGAATTAATTACTTATGTGTCTTGTTTAAAAATTCCATTTTTTAGAGGAGTGTTTATGAAAGATGCATTACCTGTTAAAATATGGAAAAATGAAACCGGAATAGTAAATTTAGATAATAGTAAAGGATCAGGCACTCATTGGGTATGTTATAAGAAACTAGGATCAACTATTTACTACTTTGATAGTTTTGGTAATCTCCCACCACCAAAAGAACTACAATATTACTTTAAAACAGCTAAAAATGTACTATACAATTATAAAAGAGAGCAACCTGATGATACGGTAATCTGTGGACATTTATGTTTAGATTTTTTAACAAAAAGCGTTAGTCAACTTTAAGATGTCTTCCTATACAGTATCATTAACTGGAACTTCATCTACTTTGCGAAGTGTTCTTTTCCCTGCGTTACGTTTGGAAAAAGATAAATTATGGGAAGCCGCATTATTAGATATAACAACTTATAATTCTATTCCCAACGTTACTGAAAATGTTAATGACAAAATACATTATTACAAAACAAAAAATAAAAATACAAACAAATATTCAGATATACAAGTATTTAGTTTACCCACTGGAGCATATGAAATTGATGATATAAATGAAGCGATACAAAATCATATGGGAAAAGATAATATAACAATAAAAGGAAATAACAATACTATGAAAGCTGAAATTAAATCTAAATATTATATAGATTTTAGCAAAGAACATTCAATTGGTAGTTTATTAGGATTTCCTAAAACAACAAAAATTTTAGAACCTAATATTAACCATTCAGGTGCTAGAACTGAGACAATAATGAAAGTTAACAGTATAGATGTTACATGTAATATTATACATGGTTCTTATAGAGATGGTGAAAATACTCATATATTGCACACATTTTATCCAACGGTCGCTCCGGGTTTTAAAATTGTGGAAAAGCCACAAAACTTGGTGTACCTACCGTTAAACACCAGTTTTATTTCAGACATTGTGGTGAACATACTAGATCAAGACGGAAATCATATTGATTTTAGAGACGAACCTATAACTATACGAATACATATAAAATCAACCGTATAACAATGGGGTTATCATTTAAAAAGAAAGAGCTGACTGGTAAACAAGTCAGTAGCACTTCAGCTATAGAAGGATTAACAAGTGATAACATTCGTTTTCTAGAAGAAATTGGATTAAAACTTATTAATAATGGAAATATTGGATATAGCGCAGGGTCCGACATTCGACGAAATCTTATGGGAAAAGGAATATCATACGCACAACCCTTACGCTTCATCAAAATTAAATAATAATGATGAAATTAGAATTCCCATACAACAACAGGATATTTATACACTTCCATGTGAAAGTTATTTGTATATCGAAGGAAGAGTAACAAAAAGAGATGGAAGCACTGCAAGTACTGTTCCGTTCATAAATAACCCCATGGCATATTTGTTTGATGAAATAAGATATGAAATTTCCGGAGTTAGAGTAGATTCAACAAAAAAGGTGGGAATTACAAGTACATTAAAAGGATTAGCATCTTTAACACCGAGTGAAAAAAATATGCTAGCCGCCGCAGGATGGGTAGCGCCCGATTCCAATATAATCACTCCAAACAGTTCAGGCAATTTTGACTTTTACATTCCTTTAAGATTACTTTTAGGCTTTGCCGAAGATTACCGAAAAATAATAATAAACGTAAAACAAGAATTAGTTTTGTTAAGATCATCAAACGACAAAGATATTATTATGGCGCCTGATGGAACAACGGAAGCTACTTTAGAATGGAAAATGCAATTAGACAAGATTGTTTGGAGAGTACCGCATGTACGGTTAAACGATCAGAATAGAATTTCATTATTAAGAACTTTAAAATCAGATCGTGATATCGTAATACTATTTAGAAGTTGGGAGTTTCATGAATATCCGGTTTTACCGGAAACACAACGTCATACATAGACTGTAAAAACTTCTACTCATTTGAAAAAGGCAAGATATGTAATATTTGGATTACAAACAAAAAGAAGAAATGAAATAACTAAACATGCTGGTGAATTTGATCATTGCAAACTTACAAATTTTAAGGTGTTTCTAAACTCTCAATTCTTTCCATACGACAACTTCAACATAAACTTTACAAAAGACAGGTTTAGCGTTTTGTACGATATGTACGCAAGATTCCAAAATTCATATTATGGAAAAACAAACACACCTTTATTAACGCCAAACCAATTTAAATCTAACTATCCGATTGTTGTAGTTGATTGTTCAAAACAAAACAAATCTGTAAAATCTTCCAGTGTAGATATAAAAATAGAAATGGAATTTGAACAAAATGTACCCAAAGATACATCTGCTTATTGTTTAATTTTACATGACAAAATTGTTGCATATACACCTTTAACAGGAATTGTAAAAGCAGTTTTGTAAAATGAAAAGGAAAAAAAAATACCCCCACCACTCGGTTATAAAAGCAGGAGCGGGAACGAAAATTGTTTAGTTTACTGTCTACAGTTGTATGGGTAACATCGTCTACAGCATTATAAACAAAATGAGTTCTTTATCAGTTGTACAAGACGTTTCCGAAACAGCACCTTTATTGGAAAATGATGATAAACATTTTGAAGAAAATATTGTAAAGGAAATTGATGACTTTTTAAAGTTTGGAAAACAAAATAAAAAGTTGGAAAATAATAAAACAAACGTAAGAAAGAAAAGAAAACTTGAAGAAAATATTCCCCCAAACATTTTAACTGAAGTTTTCCTTCGCATCTTTTATCCTATTTCATCATGCATGAGTAAAAGTGTGTCGATAGGATTGGTAAAATTTAGACTACTCTCCCGCAGTAATCCTAAGCCATGGAACAAAGATGGTTTTATTTTCAGAAAATGCTTGGGATTCCTTTTTAAAACATCTACATCTTATTGAATGTTATTTAGCCAACAGTTTCTTTGGAAGAAAAACTAACATTCGACTTTTGGATTGTGACAATGAAATTGACATTATTAAACATCGTGGTCAACAACAAGTAAGAATTAGAGACTCGACACAATTTGAAAATAAAATTCTTCTAACACGTGAAGAATTTTACATTTTAAACTATTATAAACTATCCGGAAATCGACTATTAATCAGATCAGTTACCTCCGTCCAAAATTAATACTTAATAAGAGATTCATTCATAGTTTTCTCACATTAGTACAACAAATAAAAATTGTTTAAAATAAAACTTATAAGCTCCCACGAGGAAGCACGTATCTAGACGACATACAATAGGAGAGCATTATATTTCAAGGTCTTACTAGGAAGGAGGCAAATGACCGAGATCAGTTCGATTCCCATGAGAGAAATTATATTAGAAAAATTGGAATAACTCACCATCAGCGACACGCCCTATTCTCGGAACAATAGGGCTGGACTTCAGTCGTTCTCCCAATGGCTCCGTAGGTATCGGATTCGCCATCGCCGATTGGCAGGAGGGCGTGACAATAGCACTACGGGGGAAAAGTCCGATGGAAAGGAGAGTGATGGAAAAATTGAGAGGAAGAGTTAGGAAAATCAGTCTTCGAAGAGGAGTAGAAGTAATAAGTTGGGGAACTCAGGGGCCACTCTGAATTGAGTAGGAGTTGGTAAACCGTCGCGGACAGTATTAAGCACCCGTCGGCACCCTCGAGATAGTCTATTTCCCCAACGCACGAACTTCGAGATTTCGCTTCGAGACTCGCACCACCGAGGGACATCCAGCGGAAGACATCCTACCGGAACGAGACCCAGGCCACCGGAGACCAACACCGAGGCGACGCACACCATCAGGAGGCAACGCACACCACCGAGGGGGCGAAGACACCACCGAGGATCACGCAGACCACCGAAAGGAGTGGAGATCACCGAGAGGAGACACCGACTCGGGGATCCACGCGGGCCTTCAACTGGCTGGCGACGCGGGCGTAACACGGGTCCACCAGGAAAGATGCAGCGGGTATGTCCCCAATCAAATTAAAATAATTTGGTGCACTATAAGCTCAATTAAACTCTCAGAGAAAGAATTTGAAAGTCCAACCCAAAGGGATAAATTGAATAATAATAATTTAAATAAATAAATATTAAATAATAAACTTGTATCGAACAAAGATAATAATAATGAAATGAAATAAACTGTTTATTAACAAAGCAAATAAAATCCATTAAAGGAATGACTGTCTAAGAAATAGATCCTATCTCCACTTAGGAAGGAAAGTGAGATAGACAATTGTAAATATAAAGGACAATTGTAAATATAAAATAAGGTTAACCATTTGTGAATAGTTGTGAAAGACATTATAGTTAACTTGTCGTTTATTCTTATCAAAATATAAGGATCATTTTGATTTTCTTTGTGTAAAAGGGTTTGTACTTGTATATAATATGTAATATCTTTATTAAGGTCCTTGTAGCGTACATGATAATCAATACCATATATTTCAACCTATAAAATGTGTATTCAATTTATATAATACTATAAAAATTTGACTCTACTAAGAACAACAGTTCACTCAGTGACCTATAACATATTTGGAGAATATAATTTTCAAGAGAGTCAGTAAATAAGTAGTGCACCATGTATGTTTAATAGTTCATGTATATTAAAGGAAATTATTGCTCTACAGTGTGTTCACTCAATCTACGTTCCTTTGTGTCACCTTTCACTTGCCATGCGAGTTACACAGCCTATGTTCTGAACCAGTCTGTTTAAGGTTCCCTCAGAACCCCCAAAGTTTACATGGTGGAGAACGCCATTTTGATCTAACCATCAAGGATTGAGTGAGCACAATAAGAGCATATGTGTTAATTATAAGGACATTTGATTTATCTTTAGAGATAAGAGTGTATAATTCCAATGCCATATTAAAGGAGTATATTAAGCATTAAGTAGGCCAGATTTCAAAATAAAACAGAACTAATTATAATCAGAACTAAACAGAATTAATTATAATCAGAAATATTATTTATAAATAAATTTACAAACCAGGAAACAAATAAATTTCTCGCCCAACAACTAATAAATTAACGAGTGCATAAATAAAATAAATTGCAAAAACGAATTTTCATTTCAATAACAGTTACAAATACAATAAAATTCTAGTGGATTGCTAAACAAAAACCTTAAATCATGAAATGTCGTCAATAGGACCCGAGTTACCAACAGACATATACAGAGTAAACAAAGACACCCTCAGACATATTCTGTCTGTCATATTATCAGACATATTATTTAAAATTAAATATAAAGAAGAGGACACAGTAAGTATCTTACGCCCAATCGTAGCAGATATTAAGGCATATCTTAAAACTCCATTAACAGAGGATAGGAAAAATACACTTAGGAAACTAATAAAAGGGACATATCTCACGGAGGAAGAATTACAAATTTATCCTTCACTTACTAGAATCCAACAATTTTTGCAAGAAAGACACTATCTGTACGAACAACAAACTAGCGACTCAGAATCTGAAACGGATTACGAAAATATAGGCCAAAATATCCCTGAAGAAATATCACAAAACCCTAAACTAGGACAACCAGGCACTTCTAATCTACTTTAAATCCCAAAATTAACGGTTAATTTACCTCCCGACACAAAAATGGCACTCCCTAAAGAAAAACTTCCCTTAATTTCGGCTGGAACCTACCACGGGTTACCTACGGAAAACCCAAATGATTTCATTGATAAATACGAAATAGCAGCACAATCAAATAACTGGCAGGGAGAAACAAAACTAAAATTATTTCCGGCATACCTAGCAGGAACAGCACTCACGTGGTATAAATACTATACCAAAAACAACCCACCCAATAACTGGGACACTTTTAAAGACACCTTTATAACAACCTTTACACCCGCGGCGCAGGCAACAACCCTCCAAAGCGTCTTGGACAAAAAGGTACAGGGCAAAGACCAACCCGTTCTAGCATATTATCTAGAAGTCCTAACCTTATGCAAAAGACACGATCCGGACATGAGTGACCGCAGGATAGCGCAATACATTATTCAAGGCCTTAAGCCTGAAATTTGCGACAAAATTGTAGCGGAATCGTGTGATACGCTAAAAGATCTAGAAAACAACCTTAAAAAGGTCGAATTGCAACTCGAAATTAAATTAGCAAACAAAGAAAAATATGATAGGGCGGAAAAATTAGGACAAACTAAGGAAACCCCAAGCAGTCAAGGATCACAAATTGAAACTCTCCAAAACCAAATAAAAAGCTTAACTCAAGTCATCAACAATTTAAATATCCAACGAGAGCAGCACCTCCAACAACCACAATACAACCCTCCACCCTACAACTACAGAGGTTACAACCCACAACGAGGAAGAGACAGCTACAAGGCGACGGGAGCGATGATGTCACAAGGTCCACGTCACATCGGCCCACAGCAGTGGCGTCAACGACAACACGTCCCTCCTCCGTACAACCAGCACCGCTTCAACCGTCCACCAAGGTCACCAGCGGGAGACTTCTATGGATACCAGCAATATTCACCCAACTACAATTACAGGGGAGGAAATGTATTTTGCAAAATCTGCAAAAAAACAAACCACAAGACAAAGGACTGCAGGTTTAGAGGAGCCCAGGGGAAACAAGAACCTAAATCACCACCGAAATTCTGCGACCACTGCAAGAAATCGAACCACACAAAGGACGAATGCTTTTGGTTAAAAAGGGAAGACAACGAAAACAAACAAAAAAACGAATAAAGAGGGGACCTCCCAATACTAACAACAGAGGAAGGTTTCCCCAACCATTCAGCGTGAAACAACCATATATGGAGAATAAAAAATTTCAAATTACGAATTATGAAAAGGAATATCCGACAATCGGAGAAATGCTAGACCAAAGAAAAAGGAAAGGATACAAAAGGACAGCAAGATATTACCACCCTATTATAAGCTATCAAGACAACCATCAGCGGGACAACATTAATGGTTTCCAAGAAACAAGAAGACATAAATACAAAAATACAAATAAGAAAAACGATAACAGAAGAAGAGAAGAAGAAGAAAGGAAGAAGCAAGAAGAAGAAGAAAGGAAGAAGAAGGAAGAAGAAGGACGGCAGAAGAAAGAAGAAGGACAAGGAAAACAGGAAGAAGTAAAGAGGACATCGGAGATGGAGATATTAGGAGAGGAAGACAAGAGGAAAATCGTTGAGGAACTAGAGGAAAATGAAAAACAACATACTATCCATGGTTGCGAGATAACACACATAGCATCAGACAGACTACCCAAACCTAGGAAAAAGGGCCACTTGTTTAACAAAGATATTTGTGAAACACTATTTAACACGCAAAATAGGGAAAGTAACAAAATTCCGGTATTAACGTTAAATGCCAAATTAACTAACCGTCCAAACGAAATGATAGAGTGCATAGTAGATACGGGATCCAACATAAATTTAATAAATTCCAATTTAGTAATGGACAAGGATATTAAGCAAACCAAAGTACCTAAGGTCGTGTCAGCGAATAATACACCTATCAACATTTTAGGAACTACAGAAATAACTCTAGAAATTAGCAACATAATAATAAAGGAAACTTTATATGTTACCCCAGACACAAACAGCGACATAATTTTGGGAAATAGATTTTTGAACAGAAATAAAATTGAATTAAATTACAACACAAAAGAGATCATATTCAACTTAGGGGAATATAGACATAAAATTAAAATGAATAAGAAATGGCTACTTGACATTGAAAGCATAAAATGTCATCAAACTGTAGATAAACCAAAAACTATTGATATTAGATGTCATGACGACCTAATAATCGCCCCTCATCAACACAGAAGGATACTAATAACTCAAAATATTAGTAAACAAGCGATTTTTGAACAAGAACGCTCGATTAGGGACAACAAAAAATGCCACATTTATCTCATAGACGGAGACAACGAGGGAAGCTATCTAAATATTTACAACGCATCCAACACCCCTAAACACATAAATGCAAACACTGTACTAGGCTACTGTACGGAGGATCACATTAACACAATAACAGAGAACTCCAAACCTCAACAAAATTTTAGTCAGTGTAATCCTGATAAACAAATACTCAAAGATAAAGATAACGTATGTTTCAACATTTCCCCTCATCTTACAACCGAACAACACAATGCGGTAGCTAACCTGTTACAAAAATACAAAAACATGTTTACCACAAAAATAAAGGACTTAACACCGGCTAACCTACCACCAGTATCGCTCGAGACGATTCCAAACGCAAAACCCGTTAACTCCCCACCTTACAAACAAAATAAACAAGAAAGAGAAGAGTTGAATCGACTTTTAGACGAATTAAAGCAGGCCGACATATTAGAAGATGCTCCGGATTATTGCGAATTTGCAAGTCCAGTATTCATTACAAGAAACAAAGATAAATCTCCACGCCTTGTTGGAGACATGAGAAAAATTAACGAAATCTTAAAACCTTGCATTTACCCAACACCATCAGTAAACCTAGTTCTGAACAGTTTAAACAATGCCAATTCATTTACAAAATTGGACTTAAAAGGAGCATATCACCAACTATTGGTTAGAGAAGAAGATAGGCACCTTTTAACAATAAAAACTCAAGATAAAATGCTTCGCTACAAACGACTTGTTATGGGCTTGAAAACAAGTTCAGCACTTTTCAGTAAAGCACTATTAGCCTTACTAAACAAACACCTCTACAACAAAGTAGTTTGTTACATAGATGACGTTATAGTATTTGGAAAGAATTTCGAACAGGACCTACAAAATCTCGAAATAATTTTAGAAATATTACACAAGGCCAATTTAAAACTAAACACACAAAAATGTAAGTTTCTTTACGAGCAAGTGGATATCTTAGGATACACGGTATCAAATCAGGGAATACTACCCCAAAAATCAACAGTTTCAGCTATAAAAGAATTTAAACGACCGAATTGTGTAAGGAAAGTAAGACAATTTTTAGGCTCATCATCATTCTTTCGAAAACACATAAAGAATTATGCCCAAATAACATTGCCCTTAACCAACCTAATTAAGGACTCAAACAAAAACCTTCCATTCAACTGGACAGAAGACTGTGAAAAAGCCTTCATTAAAATTAAAGAGATTTTAACCAACCCTCCTTTATTAAAACATTGGAACGACGATTGGGAGGCAACGATTTATGTGGACTCTAGCTTAACGGCTCTTGGCGCGTGTTTAATACAAACGGACCCTAACACAGGGAAGGAACACCCGATAGCTTACCTATCAAAAAAATATTCGGAAACACAACAACGATATACAAACCCCGAACGGGAAATGTACGCAATCTCATATTCAATAAATTATTGGCGTGAACACTGTCTTGGTCGGAAAACAACCATTTATACCGATTGTCAAGCGCTAGTACATTACCAAAATTTTAAACAAACTTCTACCAGATTAAACCGATTAGCATTATCTCTAGTAGATTATGATATTGAAATAAAATTTAAGCGATCAGGATCGAACTCGCTAGCTGATAGCCTTTCAAGAAATCCACCTCCTGACACGATAGAAGAAAACCCCTTTGAAATAACCTTAAACTTACAGGAAATTAAAACAGAAAATTTTGAGGAATTACAGGCGGTAGACCCATACTTAAAACAAATAAAATTAGCAAAACTCTCACCAGAATCAGTTTCAAAACGAATAAGAAGCCAGAGTAGGAAATACGAAGAAAGGGATGGCTTATTATATTATAAACAATTTAACGGAAATAATACTGACTATTTACTTGCAATCCCGCGAGAAAAAGTTAAAGACATCCTACAAACATTCCACGACAATCAATATTCCGGAGGACATTTTTCGGCTTTTAAAACAATAAAAAAAATCAAACAACGTTATTATTGGCCTGAAATGGTATCAGACATTCAAAAATACACGAACTCCTGTGAACAATGTCAACTAAAACGAACGCCCACCTATAAGCAATATGATAAATTAACCCCACAAGTACCACCAACCACCCCTTTCGAAAGAATTATAATTGACTATTGCGGCCCAATAAATGCTTCTCGCTCATATAAATACATTTTCTTTGCAACCTGTGCTACAACACGAATGGTCTTTGCAAAATGTACACGCTCAGCTGACGCAAAAACTACAGCAAATATTTTATTAGATTTATTTTGCCAATACGGATGTCCGAAGATTATAACTCATGACCAGGGCACTCACTTCATGGGAAATGTCCTTCAACAACTATTATTAAGTTTAGGGATCCAACAACGGCCAAGCCCTCCCTACATGTACCGAATTCAAGGATTAACCGAAAGAATGAATTTAATATTCAAAAAGACCATTAGTCATTACGTGGAAAACGACCCCTCTAAATGGTCAGATTATGTGCGCTATGTCACGTTTACCTACAATACGAGTGTAAACCAAAGTACAGGTTATACGCCATTCTACTTAATGTACGGCAGAGAAGCAAATCTACCGTCAGACTATTTATTTTTACACAAGGACCAAGATCCTGATTTAATTAGGGAAATTAAAACCATACAAAACGTTCGGCAAGAAATCCCGAAAATTCTGCAAAAGGCACAACAGACTCAAAAGAAACATTTTGACTCAACCAAAAGAGATTTGCAACTCGAAATAGGCGAAGAGGTTTTGGTAAAAAGCCCCCCAGATTTTAAAGGACCTTACAACAAATTTAAAAACGTATATAGAGGCCCATATTTTGTTACCGACAAAATCAATGACACAACTTATATGGTGTTACTCGAAAAAAGAGGTAAAATGACTAATCAGCCTGTGCATATAGCGAGAATGAAGCCATTCATTCGCAGATAAAAATTTAAGGATCATAAACTATTAACTATATAAAAAGTATGTCTTCAGACAGTAAAAAAATACCATTCAGACAAGCCACTCTATCCAAAGTCTTAAGCATAGAGCGTAAAGATTACGCCGGAGTAATACTCCTTTATAATTTTAATCTGACTTACAAAAAAAACTCCGAGGGGGAAAATTCCCCGACTTATAAATACAAGCAGCTAAATGTATACTCGGAGGAAAAGATGGTCAACCACCTTTTGTCCCTGAATTATAGCTAAATAAAACTAGATAATTAATCACTTTCAGACATACAATCAACCAACAAAAATTAAGTAGGCGCCTTTGTCTGAAGAAATACTTTAGTTGGAAAATAAGATACGTTTGATCGAACAACACCATACGTAGTTACAAAAAATCCTTCGAAATTTACACACATTTACATGCAAACCTAGAAGGATGATATATAATGCCCTAAACAAAGCAAATTAGGTAATTAATTACAAAAAAAAACACCCATACAGCCAATTACCCTCACCCATTGTTAAACAAAACTATTAAAAACTCCCAGTGGTATATAATACTAGTTACTATATCACTGAGACTATTAATAGATCATCAAAATAAAAATACGTACAAAAAATATTGAATTTGTACGGAATTTGCCTCAAACACAAAATCTACCAAGGAAATTTATAAAACCCTACAACAAAGTTTTACAAAGAAACCAATACCTGATGACTGCATTATCCATCACAATAACACAGGAATTAACAACAACGCAAACGACGGAACCGGACCGACCGACCGAATACCGGAACCGGATACGCGACGAAAGACGGATCTCGTAAGACCGGGACGACGCCGACGCCGCGACGAACACAACCGTGACCGAGCTTCGGAAGCGACTAACTGTGTGAAAAGAGGAGCAGCAGTCCCAGGGCACAGCGGGAATGCTGATACTCAAAACGCCAGATAAACAAGAGATAAGCCAGGCTCCGCAGAATAAACCTGTCTTATCACTACATGTGCGCTGAAACGCAACAAGTGAGGCATTCCCAGACAACACCGCCTACGCTACATCGCCCGTCGTAATTAATATAATATTCACTACATAATTATAAATTTTACTACAATTAATTACTGCAAAGTAGAAACATATTACGACCTGATCACCCGTATTATGTTTGTAACAACAGTAATTGATCATCCATAATGATTGGTGAAACTAAATAAAAAGATGGATATATATTGATTTTTTTGAAAATAAAACATAAATTATCCAAAAAAAAACAAAATGATACTTCAGTTCATATTAAATAAATAATTATCTAAAACACTATCACTGAACTAATGAGAAATTTGTGGTACAGATAATTCACAAAGCCAGGATGCTGTTATACCTCGCCATTCTGACATCGGCAATTTCGAGGACCGCTATGGGAACCGACATGGAAGCAAGATATCAAATTTTTTCGGGGCACCATTTCCAGCAGCGATCGGACTACGTTCCGTATGAAACCGCAATACCATTAATTTTGTCAACACCCCTCTTCACAAACCCAAAACTTGAAAATTGGACCCCAGATCTTAATAAAACTGAATACGAACTCCCAGAATATTATACTCTTCAAGAAAACCTAGGATTAATACATAATATGATTAATGACCAAATTCAATTACATGATAACGATGCGGCACTAACTAATATAACTAGAAACAAAAGAGGTCTTGTATTCCTTCAAAATTTTCTAAATTGGTGCTGTAACGTGGCTAATGTTGAACAAGTGAACAACTTATACATCAATCAAGCCAACATCACGGAACACACCAACAAAATTGTCGATTCTGTACATACACAATATAGAGACATGGTAACAACTGCACACAATCTTAATAATTTTTCAAAATCGGTCGAACACTTAGCGGAAAAGGTTCACAAAAACTTTGATGCAGTAAAGAAAGAGTTAATGAAATTATCAGCTATGAGGGATGAGAAACAAGCAGTGTTTCAAATTTATATAACCTTCCAACAGACATGGACGTACATATTATATAATTATTATCAAGACACCCAAACCGAAATTTTAAATAAATGCCATCTTAACCTCTTATCAGAAAAATTAATAAATCCGAAAAATTTAACCTCGAAATTACGAAACTTGGAGAAAAAGGCAGAAGAAAAAAATCTCACATTAGCAATACCTCTATCGGAATTACATCTATACTACAAATTGAAAATAAATCATTGCACAATAATAGGAAATACCCTAGTAACGCGAATTAACATTCCTCTAATTCACTCCGACACTCAAGGCGAAATCTTCAAGACCATTAATACACCTCTAATTTGGGAGGATAAAATATGTTCACTGCACACCGAAGAAAAAATCATTTTCAAAACTCCAGCTTATACAAAAATAATCAGCCTATCGGCCCCAAATTGCAACGACAAATCTTACCCATTATGCAAGATTCCCCGTACGACGATCATAGCAAACGAAATGCAACTATGTTTACATTTAATTTTAGCATCAGCGTCCATAGACGAATTACAAAAAAATTGTCCTTTTATTTGCGATGCAAGACCAGAATATCCAATAATCACAGAATTATTCCCAAACAAATATCTAATCACCAATGTACAACAAGAACTCCAGTTAAAATGTGACACGGACACATATTCGAAGATAATTCCACGAATTCCTATGGGCACTCTTAAAATAAACATACCGTGTGACTGCCAACTAAATATGGACAAACTTATTCTTATAACAAAAATAAAACCATGTGACTCTGCTGACAGTCAGAACTTAGAACCCATTATTTTGATTCCTGCCGCATGGACAAAGCTAAAAACATTGAAATTATTTACGCTAGACTCAGGAGTCTACCACGAATTCGACAACTTAACTGAAATTATTGATACTAATTGGAACATAACCACGCCCACATTTGTCGTAACGAAATTAGAGAAGATAAAACATCTCAAATTAGAGAAGAACGATTTTGATTTATTCGGTAACACAAAATTGCTAATTTACATACTCTTCGCATGGACATCAAGCCTCACAGTAATCTTAATTGTAATTATATACTGCTTGCATATACAAACAATTAAGATGAGCGTGACACGACCCTACACAAACTACCCTCAAATCCCACAAACCAACCGAAATCCGGGAACAGCTGAACGATTAATAAATTGATTAACCAATATAAAAAAACGTCTATACAATCCTCCCAAACTTCAGCAATAAATATCAACAAAAAATCTAGAGTAACACAAAAACAAAATATTACAGTATAAACAGAGGGATCTGTGCTTCGTACACACGCCGCCGCACAGCGACCAGCTGATGCAGAGAGGGAGAGAGAGACAGAAGATGCCTTGCAACCACAGCACGGCACTGGTGACCCACATTCTATAACTGCCGAGAAGCACACCATACAATTAATTTGGGGACCAAATTAAAGCGCAGCAGGGGAGTATAAACTATCCGGAAATCGACTATTAATCAGATCAGTTACCTCCGTCCAAAATTAATACTTAATAAGAGATTCATTCATAGTTTTCTCACATTAGTACAACAAATAAAAATTGTTTAAAATAAAACTTATAAGCTCCCACGAGGAAGCACGTATCTAGACGACATACAATAGGAGAGCATTATATTTCAAGGTCTTACTAGGAAGGAGGCAAATGACCGAGATCAGTTCGATTCCCATGAGAGAAATTATATTAGAAAAATTGGAATAACTCACCATCAGCGACACGCCTTATTCTCGGAACAATAGGGCTGGACTTCAGTCGTTCTCCCAATGGCTCCGTAGGTATCGGATTCGCCATCGCCGATTGGCAGGAGGGCGTGACAATAGCACTACGGGGGAAAAGTCCGATGGAAAGGAGAGTGATGGAAAAATTGAGAGGAAGAGTTAGGAAAATCAGTCTTCGAAGAGGAGTAGAAGTAATAAGTTGGGGAACTCAGGGGCCACTCTGAATTGAGTAGGAGTTGGTAAACCGTCGCGGACAGTATTAAGCACCCGTCGGCACCCTCGAGATAGTCTATTTCCCCAACGCACGAACTTCGAGATTTCGCTTCGAGACTCGCACCACCGAGGGACATCCAGCGGAAGACATCCTACCGGAACGAGACCCAGGCCACCGGAGACCAACACCGAGGCGACGCACACCATCAGGAGGCAACGCACACCACCGAGGGGGCGAAGACACCACCGAGGATCACGCAGACCACCGAAAGGAGTGGAGATCACCGAGAGGAGACACCGACTCGGGGATCCACGCGGGCCTTCAACTGGCTGGCGACGCGGGCGTAACACGGGTCCACCAGGAAAGATGCAGCGGGTATGTCCCCAATCAAATTAAAATAATTTGGTGCACTATAAGCTCAATTAAACTCTCAGAGAAAGAATTTGAAAGTCCAACCCAAAGGGATAAATTGAATAATAATAATTTAAATAAATAAATATTAAATAATAAACTTGTATCGAACAAAGATAATAATAATGAAATGAAATAAACTGTTTATTAACAAAGCAAATAAAATCCATTAAAGGAATGACTGTCTAAGAAATAGATCCTATCTCCACTTAGGAAGGAAAGTGAGATAGACAATTGTAAATATAAAGGACAATTGTAAATATAAAATAAGGTTAACCATTTGTGAATAGTTGTGAAGGACATTATAGTTAACTTGTCGTTTATTCTTATCAAAATATAAGGATCATTTTGATTTTCTTTGTGTAAAAGGGTTTGTACTTGTATATAATATGTAATATCTTTATTAAGGTCCTTGTAGCGTACATGATAATCAATACCATATATTTCAACCTATAAAATGTGTATTCAATTTATATAATACTATAAAAATTTGACTCTACTAAGAACAACAGTTCACTCAGTGACCTATAACATATTTGGAGAATATAATTTTCAAGAGGGTCAGTAAATAAGTAGTGCACCATGTATGTTTAATAGTTCATGTATATTAAAGGAAATTATTGCTCTACAGTGTGTTCACTCAATCTACGTTCCTTTGTGTCACCTTTCACTTGCCATGCGAGTTACACAGCCTATGTTCTGAACCAGTCTGTTTAAGGTTCCCTCAGAACCCCCAAAGTTTACACTATGCAACATCACCTATTACCAGGTATATGAAACAATTAGTATTTTCAAGCTCTGTTATTAAGGAATATCTGGTAGATGCATGCGAAAAACAACCAGAAAGCACTTTACAATACGGACCAATAGATACATCCATCTTTAATAGAATACCTCACGAAGTGGAAATGTGGAGGCAGTTAAGAAACTTTGAACCTTTTACCGAAGTTGCAACGGAGGCTACAGAAGAAGAAACCAACAACAACAGTACAGAAGAAGAAACCAACAACAACAATAATACAGAAGAAGAAACTTTGCTAGCTTAAAACTACAATGTAATTTAACAAAAGAATAAACCGTGGGGTAGGCCTACTGGGGATGGTGCCCACGTTAAACATACACCAACGCGCCTACAACTGTACGGCCTGGTTTATATATATCTAACCTACCGTGGTGTGGAAAACAGTTGATCAGCAGACACCATGATGAGCAGACAGGATGAAGAAATGGCAGCAAAACCTTGTGTAATTGAATTTCAAGCATTTCGCGGAAACGATGATAGATTTATCATAAAAGAATTGGTAATTTTGGATTTGCTTTTACAAGTAGCATACCCGTTTTTATTTGAAGCACAGTGTTCTGTCCATGAACTAAAGTCAAAAGCTAAAATAACAAACAGATGGCTAACAAATAATTTTCATCATATCCATTGGTATGAAGGTTTCCTACCGTACAACAATGTACACAAAATTATGTTTCATTTTTGCAAACAATTTACACACATATATACCAGAGGATTGGAAAAAAAGAATTGGATACGACAGTACACAAACAAAGAAGTTTTAAACATAAAAGTGGACAAAACATTTCACTTTGATGCTAGAAATATTTGTGTTTCTACAATAAATCCGAAACACAACCAATCTCAATGCGCATTACAAAACGCGTATCACTTGGCTGCTTACTTACAACAACAAACGGAAGAATGTAGTGGGGGTTCCGAAGGTTATATAAACGAAGAGGCAACACACCCCGAGTATCAGTCTAACTCCATACTCCGAACAGACAACATCTCCTGTGAAGGATGGCATCACAACAGTTTCTCCAATGTTTAGTTGAACAATTCAACTTGCATTCAAAATCAAATACTCTAATTTTCAAGAAATGTTCAGAATTAAAAGAACAGAAACATTATATTGTTCATGAAATGAAGAAAATTGATACATCGCATGGAGACGCAGTCGTCGCATCTTTATCCGATGCACCATATACACCGGGTGATGAACCAAAGTTTCAAGTATATCTTCCAAAACGATTCGTCCAGTTGCTGCAAAATGAAGATCTGCGGGAAATTCAACCAGGATCATTATATTTGGTGTCACACGGAATGAGCGGAAACAACTCTACGGAACTAACTCTGCATATCGCACAAAAATAACATTGTAAATATTGTAAAAAAATGTTTTAAATAAAAAGATAAAAAACAACATATCAGTATATGTTTTTATATACTGATATGTTGTATTTTTTTAAAACCTCAATTGGATGACCTTGAACTTTTAATCGATAGTATTATTCGATTATTTTATTCGATAGTATTATTCGATTATTTTATTCGATAGTTTTATTCAAATACTTTACATAAATACGAAACTTTAACGTTGAGAGGCTCAGTTCTGTTTAAGACAAGCTACAACCAACATGTCATCCAAAAGAAATAATCTAACACTTATAACTTATTGTTGCAAAGAAAAATGTTTTAGAATACCTGAAGATCAAGTTGACGGAAAAGCTTGTACAAAATGTAATTCTTTCTGCTATTGTAAATGTAGTTGCAAAACATATCAAAAGAACCGGTTGGATAAACTAGAAGAATTGCAACATCGACTCGGTCTATTGTGGCAACGATTAAATTCAAAGTGATTAAACAAACACCTGCCATTACCCCCACCACTACCCCCACTACCATCGGAGGTACCTGCAGCACCGGCTTTGCAATAGTCATTCCTGCTACACCTCTCGTCGAGTAAACAACTCTAGTCATGTCTCTCAACATTCGCGGGATTCACTACAACACTATCAATCTTACAACCTACAAGGATTTGGAAATTTTTAGTGAAGAACTAAAACAACTTATAACCACTGGGTTTGGTTTATCTTTAGAACTTTATGCAACAAACAATCAAAACGAAAAAAATGTGTTTTTGCCAACTTACAACAACAAGAAGAATGAAAATAAACAAGAAATTTCAGCACCGACAACAACTTACTTTTCAAATTTGGGAGCAAACTTTAGTAACTTGTAAAATAATACTTTTTTAAAAAAACAAATAAATAAAAAAAGAAAATATCTTGCATTTTCGGATTTTCCGAAAATGCAAGATCTTTTTTAAAAACATCCCCAAACGACCTTGACACACTTCCGGCCATTTAAAATTTAAATACCCAGCACAGCAGGGCATTTAAACGTTAAATGCCCACCAGCAACACGTCAAAGCTGATGACGTCACTTCCGGTCACGTGACCGGAAGTAGCTGTCAAAAAATTGACTGGCTGTCAAAGTTTGATTGGGCCAGAAACGCCACCTCGCCACTACTTACGTCATGTTGGCACACTTCCGTATTTATTTTATATTTCATGAAAAACCTTGACAAATCGTTGTCCGCACATCGCAAAGCGACTACTTTAATCACCCATATTTCCAAAACCCTAAGTTTTTATGGTAAGTTGGGTGGTAAAGTACAAAGGTTCTGGTCCTATTCTATCATCCGAGTTGTATGTCATGTTAGCACACTTCCGTATTTTTTATATTTCATTCAAACTTAGACAATTCGCTGATTGCACATCGCAAAGCAGCTACTTTAACCACCCATATTTCCAAAACCTAAGTTTTTACGGTAACTTGGTTGGTATAATACTAGAGTTCTGGTTCTATTCTATCACCCTATGTGTACGTAATGTTAGCACACTTCCGTATTTATTTTATATTTCATGTCAAACTTAGACAAATCGCTGACCGCACATCGCAAAGCGGTTAATTTAATCACCCATATTTCCAAAACCTAAGTTATACGGTAATTTAGTTGGTATAATACTAAAGTTCTGGTTCTGTTCTATCACCCTATGTGTACCTAATGTTGGCACACTTCCGTATTTATTTTATATTTCATGTCAAACTTAGACAAATCGCTGACAGCACATCAGTAGTGCAATAGTGGGGCTGCTGGCCCAATCAAACTTTGACAGGCAGTCAATTTTTTGACAGCTACTTCCGGTCACGTGACCGGAAGTGACGTCATCAGCTGTGACGTAGCTGTGACGTGTTTTTGGTGGGTATTTAAAGTTTAAATGCCCTGCTGTGCTGGGTATTTAAATTTTAAATGGCCGGAAGTGTGTCAAGGTCGTTTGGGGATGTTTTTAAAAAAGATCTTGCATTTTCGGAAAATCCGAAAATGCAAGATATTTTCTTTTTTTATTTATTTGTTTTTTTACAAAAGTATTATTTTACAAGTTAGTAAAGTTTGCTCCCAAATTTGAAAAGTAAGTTGTTGTCGGTGCTGAAATTTCTTGTTTATTTTCATTCTTCTTGTTGTTGTAAGTTGGCAAAAACACATTTTTTTCGTTTTGATTGTTTGTTGCATAAAGTTCTAAAGATAAACCAAACCCAGTGGTTATAAGTTGTTTTAGTTCTTCACTAAAAATTTCCAAATCCTTGTAGGTTGTAAGATTGATAGTGTTGTAGTGAATCCCGCGAATGTTGAGAGACATGACTAGAGTTGTTTACTCGACGAGAGGTGTAGCAGGAATGACTATTGCAAAGCCGGTGCTGCAGGTACCTCCGATGGTAGTGGGGGTAGTGGTGGGGGTAATGGCAGGTGTTTGTTTCATCACTTTGAATTTAATCGTTGCCACAATAGACCGAGTCGATGTTGCAATTCTTCTAGTTTATCCAACCGGTTCTTTTGATATGTTTTGCAACTACATTTACAATAGCTGAAAGAATTACATTTTGTACAAGCTTTTCCGTCAACTTGATCTTCAGGTATTCTAAAACATTTTTCTTTGCAACAATAAGTTATAAGTGTTAGATTATTTCTTTTGGATGACATGTTGGTTGTAGCTTGTCTTAAACAGAACTGAGCCTCTTAACGTTAAAGTTTCGTATTTATGTAAAGTATTCGAATAAAACTATCGAATAAAATAATCGAATAATACTATCGAATAAAATAATCGAATAATACTATCGATTAAAAGTTCAAGGTCATCCGTTTGAGGTTTTAAAAAAATACAACATATCAGTATATAAAAACATATACTGATATGTTGTTTTTTTATCTTTTTATTTAAAACATTTTTTTACAATGTTATTTTTGTGCGATGTGCAGAGTTAGTTCCGTAGAGTTGTTTCCGCTCATTCCGTGTGACACCAAATATAATGATCCTGGTTGAATTTCCCGCAGATCTTCATTTTGCAGCAACTGGACGAATCGTTTTGGAAGATATACTTGAAACTTTGGTTCATCACCCGGTGTATATGGTGCATCGGATAAAGATGCGACGACTGCGTCTCCATGCGTTGTATCAATTTTCTTCATTTCATGAACAATATAATGTTTCTGTTCTTTTAATTCTGAACATTTCTTGATAATTAGAGTATTTGATTTTGAATGCAAGTTGAATTGTTCAACTAAACATTGGAGAAACTGTTGTGATGCCATCCTTCACAGGAGATGTTGTCTGTTCGGAGTATGGAGTTAGACTGATACTCGGGGTGTGTTGCCTCTTCGTTTATATAACCTTCGGAACCCCCACTACATTCTTCCGTTTGTTGTTGTAAGTAAGCAGCCAAGTGATACGCGTTTTGTAATGCGCATTGAGATTGGTTGTGTTTCGGATTTATTGTAGAAACACAAATATTTCTAGCATCAAAGTGAAATGTTTTGTCCACTTTTAAGTTTAAAACTTCTTTGTTTGTGTACTGTCGTATCCAATTCTTTTTTTCCAATCCTCTGGTATATATGTGTGTAAATTGTTTGCAAAAATGAAACATAATTTTGTGTACATTGTTGTACGGTAGGAAACCTTCATACCAATGGATATGATGAAAATTATTTGTTAGCCATCTGTTTGTTATTTTAGCTTTTGACTTTAGTTCATGGACAGAACACGGTGCTTCAAATAAAAACGGGTATGCTACTTGTGTAAGCAAATCCAAAATTACCAATTCTTTTATGATAAATCTATCATCGTTTCCGCGAAATGCTTGAAATTCAATTACACAAGGTTTTGCTGCCATTTCTTCATCCTGTCTGCTCATCATGGTGTCTGCTGATCAACTGTTTTCCACACCACGGTAGGTTAGATATATATAAACCAGGCCGTACAGTTGTAGGCGCGTTGGTGTATGTTTAACGTGGGCACCATCCCCAGTAGGCCTACCCCACGGTTTATTCTTTTGTTAAATTACATTGTAGTTTTAACCTAGCAAAGTTTCTTCTTCTGTATTATTGTTGTTGTTGGTTTCTTCTTCTGTACTGTTGTTGTTGTTGGTTTCTTCTTCTGTAGCCTCCGTTGCAACTTCAGTAAAAGGTTCAAAGTTTCTTAACTGCCTCCACATTTCCACTTCGTGAGGTATTCTATTAAAGATGGATGTATCTATTGGTCCGTATTGTAAAGTGCTTTCTGGTTGTTTTTCGCATGCATCTACCAGATATTCCTTAATAACAGAGCTTGAAAATACTAATTGTTTCATATACCTGGTAATAGGTGATGTTGCATAGTTTAAAATGTAAAATTCTTCACGTGTTAGAAGAATTTTATTTTCAAATTGTGTCGAGTCTCTAATTCTTACTTGTTGTTGACCACGATGTTTAATAATGTCAATTTCATTGTCACAATCCAAAAGTCGAATGTTAGTTTTTCTTCCAAAGAAACTGTTGGCTAAATAACATTCAATAAGATGTAGATGTTTTAAAAAGGAATCCCAAGCATTTTCTGAAAATAAAACCATCTTTGTTCCATGGCTTAGGATTACTGCGGGAGAGTAGTCTAATGATTTTACCAATCCTATCGACACACTTTTACTCATGCAAGATGAAATAGGATAAAAGATGCGAAGGAAAACTTCAGTTAAAATGTTTGGGGGAATATTTTCTTCAAGTTTTCTTTTCTTTCTTACGTTTGTTTTATTATTTTCCAACTTTTTATTTTGTTTTCCAAACTTTAAAAAGTCATCAATTTCCTTTACAATATTTTCTTCAAAATGTTTATCATCATTTTCCAATAAAGGTGCTGTTTCGGAAACGTCTTGTACAACTGATAAAGAACTCATTTTGTTTATAATGCTGTAGACGATGTTACCCATACAACTGTAGACAGTAAACTAAACAATTTTCGTTCCCGCTCCTGCTTTTATAACCGAGTGGTGGGGGTATTTTTTTTTCCTTTTCATGTTACAAAACTGCTTTTACAATTCCTGTTAAAGGTGTATATGTAACAATTTTGTCATGTAAAATTAAACAATAAGCAGATGTATCTTTGGGTACATTTTGTTCAAATTCCATTTCTATTTTTATATCTACACTGGAAGATTTTACAGATTCGTTTTGTTTTGAACAATCAACTACAACAATCGGATAGTTAGATTTAAATTGGTTTGGCGTTAATAAAGGTGTGTTTGTTTTTCCATAATATGAATTTTGGAATCTTGCGTACATATCGTACAAAACGCTAAACCTGTCTTTTGTAAAGTTTATGTTAAAGTTGTCGTATGGAAAGAATTGAGAGTTTAGAAACACCTTAAAATTTGTAAATTTGCAATGATCAAATTCACCAGCATGTTTAGTTATTTCATTTCTTCTTTTTGTTTGTAATCCAAATATTACATATCTTGCCTTTTCCAAATGGGTAGAAGTTTTTACAGTCCATGTATGACGTTGTGTTTCCGGTAAAACCGGATATTCATGAAACTCCCAACTTCTAAATGGTATTACGATATCACGATCTGATTTTAAAGTTCTTAATAATGAAATTCTATTCTGATCGTTTAACCGTACATGCGGTACTCTCCAAACAATCTTGTCTAATTGCATTTTCCATTCTAAAGTAGCTTCCGTTGTTCCATCAGGCGCCATAATAATATCTTTGTCGTTTGATGATCTTAACAAAACTAATTCTTGTTTTACGTTTATTATTATCTTTCGGTAATCTTCGGCAAAGCCTAAAAGTAATCTTAAAGGAATGTACAAGTCAAAATTTCCTGAAGTGTTTGGAGTGATTGTACTGGAATCGGGTGCTACCCATCCTGCGGCGGCCAGCATATTTTTTTCACTCGGTGTTAAAGATGCTAATCCTTTTAATGTACTTGTAATTCCCACCTTTTTTGTTGAATCTACTGTAACTCCGGAAATTTCATATCTTATTTCATCAAACAAATATGCCATGGGGTTATTTATGAACGGAACAGTACTTGCAGTGCTTCCATCTCTTTTTGTTACTCTTCCTTCGATATACAAATAACTTTCACATGGAAGTGTATAAATATCCTGTTGTTGTATGGGAATTCTAATTTCATCATTATTATTTAATTTTGATGAAGCGTAAGGGTTGTGCGTATGATATTCCTTTTCCCATAAGGTTTCGTCGAATGTCGGACCCTGCGCTATATCCAATATTTCCATTATTAATAAGTTTTAATCCAATTTCTTCTAGAAAACGAATGTTATCACTTGTTAATCCTTCTATAGCTGAAGTGCTACTGACTTGTTTACCAGTCAGCTCTTTCTTTTTAAATGATAACCCCATTGTTATACGGTTGATTTTATATGTATTCGTATAGTTATAGGTTCGTCTCTAAAATCAATATGATTTCCGTCTTGATCTAGTATGTTCACCACAATGTCTGAAATAAAACTGGTGTTTAACGGTAGGTACACCAAGTTTTGTGGCTTTTCCACAATTTTAAAACCCGGAGCGACCGTTGGATAGAATGTGTGCAATATATGAGTATTTTCACCATCTCTATAAGAACCATGTATAATATTACATGTAATATCTATACTGTTAACTTTCATTATTGTTACAGTTCTAGCACCTGAATGGTTAATATTAGGTTCTAAAATTTTTGTTGTTTTAGGAAATCCTAATAAACTACCAATTGAATGTTCTTTGCTAAAATCTATATAATATTTAGATTTAATTTCAGCTTTCATAGTATTGTTATTTCCTTTTATTGTTATATTATCTTTTCCCATATGATTTTGTATCGCTTCAATTATATCATCAATTTCATATGCTCCAGTGGGTAAACTAAATACTTGTATATCTGAATATTTGTTTGTATTTTTATCTTTTGTTTTGTGATAATGTATTTTGTCATTAACATTTTCAGTAACGTTGGGAATAGAATTATAAGTTGTTATATCTAATAATGCGGCTTCCCATAATTTATCTTTTTCCAAACGTAACGCAGGGAAAAGAACACTTCGCAAAGTAGATGAAGTTCCAGTTAATGATACTGTATAGGAAGACATCTTAAAGTTGACTAACGCTTTTTGTTAAAAAATCTAAACATAAATGTCCACAGATTACCGTATCATCAGGTTGCTCTCTTTTATAATTGTATAGTACATTTTTAGCTGTTTTAAAGTAATATTGTAGTTCTTTTGGTGGTGGGAGATTACCAAAACTATCAAAGTAGTAAATAGTTGATCCTAGTTTCTTATAACATACCCAATGAGTGCCTGATCCTTTACTATTATCTAAATTTACTATTCCGGTTTCATTTTTCCATATTTTAACAGGTAATGCATCTTTCATAAACACTCCTCTAAAAAATGGAATTTTTAAACAAGAAACATAAGTAATTAATTCTTTATCTGTTAATTCTTTATTTGGAATTAGTAATTGTTTTTTTCTGTTTAATACACACGATACGGTCTTAGGTATAATCCTCCTCCTTTTTTTATCATTGACCATATTGTTTGTTTCTTTTTATTTTTACCTGCGGTGGATCGTCGTTTTCTTCTTATATTTCCTCCACGTTTCTTTGCAGGTTTTCTTCTCCTTTTTCCACCTCCTTTCTTCTTTCCACCTCCAAACATCGTTTTGCCCTTCATTGCTGCTGATACCGCTAAAGCTGCTGCTTTTTCACCGATACTAGCGTCACTGGATGTTACTCTTTGCCAAGCTTTTTCAGCAAGTGCTCTATCCGCTATTGATCTATTTTTAGTATCTGCAAACTTTGAATATGCTATATCGTGTTGTTTGCAGGCTTGATCAAGTTTATTTATTCCAAGATCTCCTCTAGCAAGTCTTTTTTTCAATTTTGTTCCTGGACCACAATATTGATAACCTCCTGGTAAATGTAGTTCTACAGGTAATAAATCGATAGCTTTGTTAACTATAGCTCCAACCGGCTTAGTAATAAGAGAAAGTGCTGTTGATGCTATTCCTCTTCCTCTCTTTATAACGTGTCGATTATGACTGATGCGTTGAACTTTCAACATGGTTTTTTATAGTGAAAGGAAATGCCAATACTTGTTTATTTTATAAATTCTTTATAATGAATGATGCACTTATCCTTTGACATTGTTTATTTATAATAAACATGTATTTTGTTTATGGGTAATAAACTTTTACCCAGTCTTTTGGTAGGATTGTATCCTTTTTATCAACATCAACTTGAGCAAATCTTAAATTTCCAGTTTTCATATTTAAAAAATATTTTTCTATAACATTTTTCTTAACCCAATGTAGTTTTTGATCAGCTTTTATGGGCTTTATCGTATTATAAACATCATATAACACTACACTTAAGAGTCTTATAATGTAATTTACATTAACAGCATCAACAATATCAATAGGGTCATCTAAGCTAGTCAATCGCAAGTTTTGACAATGAAAAAACTTTTTGTGTTTTTCTGTTCTTAAGCATCTTTCACGCCATTCTTTTACTCTAACTGCATCACTGTCATTTACTCCCATTCCAACATTAAATAGTGGTCTTTCTTTACAATCAAAGCCTTTGACCAAGTCTTGATGAAATTTCTTTTAATGCAGGAACTTGTCCAATTGTTGCTACATCAACATCATTCAACCCTTCTTTAACATTAGTAATTATTTTTGCATCCGCATCCCATTTGTTATTGTTTAATTTCATTATTTGACTTATTGTAGCTGCATCTGATTTTGCAGTTCCCTCCTTAACGTTAGTTAACACTTTATTTTTGCAATCAATTGACTTAATATCATGTGTAATACAATGATCTGTAACATATTGAAGGTTTACCGCATCTTTCATATCTTTAGGGTCTCCAATATCGTGTATTACAAAGTTGTAAAAGGAAAATTTATCTGTTTTTTCAGGTATGACTGAATGTAAATACTTTTTGGTAACTGAATCTTGATCATTAACAGGATCTGCTATATTGGCTATTCTAAGATCTTTTGCATCATATGCTTTATTATTACTTTTAGGATCATATCTTAAGGTTTGGTTTATGTACCACATTAAATATTCTTTATTTACCGAATCATTCTTATCTATTGGTTTTGGAAGATTTGCAATTCTATAAAAATTAGCGTTATACACTTCATTTTGAAGCTTTAAGCTAGGTAATGTTTCACTTTTTAAAGTTTTGAAATTTACTGCATCATTATCATCTTTTGGATCATTTACAAACTTTAAACGTTTGTTACTTATATCATAATCTCCATCGGATGTTAGTGGTAAACCACCTCTTTTTCCATAAGATCCTGATTTGCTTCCAGTTTCGGAATACCGTCCAAACTTATCCACACTCATGGTTATACTGAATGTTTAATCGGTTATGCTTGTATTCTATATACTCATATTTTTATGCAATTACTCCTCGATTTCGCAATTCGCCGACCAAAGCTACCCATTCATTTTCTAAACCACTATGTCCGGCTTGTTTAGCTTCATATATCAACTTCATTCTGTCAACCAATTTGTTTATATCGTTGTAGTATATTATATTAGTATCATACAAGTTTTTTAATAATCCTTTTCCTGATAAACTTGATTGATTTGTTTTTCTTCTTTTATGTAAAATATTTATTTCAGCAGAAGATAATGATTTTCTTTTTATGGGTTCCCTTCTTTTTGGTGGGAAAAGTTTAGCAATAATAGTTTTATATTTTTCTGATGCATTTCTATGAACATTAAAATTTTTAGAATAATTTTTCTTATGCGCATTTGTATCCTCCAATATTTGTTTAAAAATGTTTCAATCCTTTTTAGTATATTTATTAGGTTTCGGCTTAAAAATAAGTTCAAACAATCCTTTTGTACCCTTGTATTGTTTATTATTTATAATAATATTGTCATGTTCGTCTACATCAAGTTTGCTATCTCCAATCATTAGCCCATTTTCTTCTATTCTAGCACCAAAAGTATGATATTTTCGAGTTGGTTGTGCAGAATGTAACATTTTTAATACAAATTGTCTTGCAAGCGGCCCTTTATACGCGATATCCGAGCCCAATTTGCTCAAGTTGGATGGATTAATAGGCTCTTCTTCTTCTTGTTGTTCTTCGCTTGTAGAAAGACCTTCTTTTTCTGTTAAAACATCCGTTTCTTCACCTAGTTCGCTTTCTTCTTCAGTTGTTTCTCCTTGTTGTGTAAAACTTGTATCACTTTCATATTCTTCTTTTTGTTCAAATTTTGAAATGGGTAAAATAGCATCTCCGGAAAAATTAAATGTTGAATGTTTAACATTTTGTCCTAATTGTTTTAATGGCTCAGTAATAGGTTTAAATGTTGATTCCAGAAATTTCTCTCTTTCACTTATTCCTAATCTTAACGCTCTGTTTTTATGTCTAATAGAATCACTAAGTGATTTTATTTCTTTTAATAGCTTTTCCTGATTAACCATGTTTACACCATGAAGACTTGTACGATAATGTTGTTAATTAATGTATTAAAACAAATTTATCAAAACCTATGCGGTAACGACCATCTGTTATAGCTTTATCTTTCATAATTACCAAAAATCCATATTTTTCCGCCCAAGCTTTTCCACAAAGCTCTTTGAATTTATCAAATGACATATCAGCATTTACATGATCGTTGTATATATGTTTTAGGTTTGTATCGTCTTGTTTGAATAAAACTAAAATATTTGCATTGTCTCTAATTAGTTGTTTTGGAATTTTGCTATATGTTTGTCCGATATATATGCTATCAATATTATTATGTCTTCCCATGGCAAAATAGTTTCTAATAGTATCATGATTTTCACTAGATACATCATCAAATACAAATACAGAATACGGCTTAGCCTGGTCTGGTTGCATAACACTGTCACTAGCATTAAATTTGTAATAGTTAACATCGGGCACATCAGTCAGGATCTTTTCCAACAATTGATACTTTGGTTGATGTAAGGACTTTGAAAAAATATATAGGTTATTAAATCGCAATCCTTTTGTGTTTGTAATTAAGTTAAACACAACGTTAGTTTTGCCACAGTTTGAAGGACCGCTGACTATACATCGTACAGTGTTTGGAAATAAACTGCCGTGTTTACCATTGTTGATTTTAACGTTATCTACGGTTAAATCATCAATGTTATTAATATTAAATTTATCTTTATGGTGAACAATCTCCATCTTATTCAAAGGCAGAAGAGTAAATAAGTTGATTTAAAACTAAATCAAATCTTTTATAGGTATCCACGAATCTTCAGTTTTATCAAACCCCAACCAACGTACTTTAACTTGGTCTTTTTTCCTTTGCAACACCTTTTCAACAAGATAAACATCGCCTACTGTTGACTTTAACAATTCATGTCCGTAAAAACCGCCTTGTAACAAATTTCCTTTGTTATCTTTTAAAATATAAGTTTCCGGTACAGTAGGTTGTACTTTATACACTGTAAAAACTTCGTTTGTCCAATTGGGCAGGTATTTTTTAGTAAACACTCCTTTGTATTTACTAATTCGAACTTTATCATTTACATTAAATTTTCTTGGTTTTCTTTGTTCCGCTTTTGGCTGTGTATTTTTTTTAATTCGTTGTAAAACTAGTTTAGCGTTTTTCTTATTCACTTTGTTAGGTGCCATACCGATAGTTCTATGAAACTTGTTGTTGTAATCGCTTATTAATTTTGGTAAGATATCAACCCATACGTAAGAACCTCTTTTCGAAAACATTTTATACATTGCACCTTTTAAGGTTCTATTAAATCTTTCAATTATAGCTGCCTTTTTCTCAGAATTTGTGGAATAATGATTTATGTTATATTTTTTCATTAACAAGGCAAAATGTTTATTAAAAAATTCTTTCCCATCATCAGTTTGTAAATGTTTAATTTTATTTTTATCTCTTTTTATAGCTACTTGCATAGCTTTTGTTATGCTGTTACCAGTTTTGTCTTTTAATGGCAAAGCATCTGCAACTTTAGTAAAACAATTAATAATCGTAAGTATGTATTTAAATCCTTTATTTATTTTACTATGCGGTTGCATTTCAATTAAATCTGCTTGATATAAATCATTTATTCCTTTTACAACAGTATTTCGTCGTGGAAACTTTATTCTTGCAGGTTTATGAAGTTCATTAACAATCTTTTCCTTTAAGTCTGTCATGATGATTTTACTAACAAAGTCAAGTTAGTATTGAGTGTTTCTTTTTCTGCATCCGCTTTTATAGTTCAAGGTCATTTCAACATATTTTAAAAAAAAGGGGAAATCACAGCGAGCATGCTGTGATTTCCCCTTTTTTTCTTTTTTCTTTTTTATTTTTTTATTTTTTTTATTTTTTTATTTTTTTATTTTTCTTTTTACTCATTGATAGGATTGAGAGAGTAGTGGCCGAATGGTAGAGTGTGAATTTTGTCTGGAAGAATGTGTCGTTTGTCATCATTGGAGCAGAGTGCTTTTTTCACTTCTGTTACGCTGTACAGTTGATGGTTGAAACTTCTGATGGTGTTGAATTTTGCAGTTATAGTCGTTTCTTCAAATAAGCATTGCTTGTAGTGTTCAAAATTTACATTCTTCTTAAGATACAAACGTTTTACTCCCTTAGCTTTTTTAATAATATTGTTTTCTTCTTTATGCAATTGTAGTGAATACAATTTTGACATTAGTGCAATAAGTTCTTTCAGTAAAATTCCATTTGCTTCGTCTTTAAATTTTCCAAGTTTCTTTTTGTTCCGATCATTGTCATAATTTAAATGATCTTTTGGATAGTCACTAAAATCAAATTCATTTTTGTGAACAAATGTTCGAAGATCCAAATACATATCTTCAGTAAGAATCTAGTAGATGAAAGCGTCCGTGTCCATGTAGGCGATTCCGATGTTATCTCTACCGTAGAAGGCGACCATTTTGTTGTAGTGGAAATCGTACATGTGGGTTTTGGAAATATCCAAGATTGACATTCCAACGTACAACGGACGATCCATTTTCACGCTTGTCTTCTTCATAGATACTGCCACAAGGTTTTCATTGATGATAACGGATGTTTCAAAGTTTGGTTTTTGTACAAGTTTTTCTAGTTTTATAGGATCTGTAATTAATTTAACATTTTTGTGTTTTCTTTTGTTTTCCAATGTTTTTCCAAATATCGCATTATTCATTAATTTAAAAAAGTCCTTTTGAAATGTTGATGTTGCAGCTGCTCTTCTTCTGGTGTTTGAATCAATGTACGGTTTTAACCAGCAAGATTGGGAAAATTTTAAAACTCTATGAATTTTGGTTATACGTAAACCCAATTGGAGTGCTTGTTGAACAACCCAAAAGTGAGCTACGTATCTTTGTTTATTTTCAAGAGTCATCATTAATTTTGAATGTTTGCCAATTGGTGAAACTTCTGTTTTTGCAAGGAGCGGAAGATCGTAATGAAAATCATGCAAGTGTTCTGGATATTCAAAGTCACAGTCCAATATGTATCCGGTGTCTCCGTCTTTTGAAATTTGCGAAATATCACCAATAGAGTCTGGATTAACCCATTCAAAGTTTCCAAAAGGAAGTGGATTAGACATGGCCCATCCGTATAAATTGTTGGCATCGAAATATCCTAAGAACACTGATGGTTTTTCTTTATCGTAGTTTGGAAGATATTTGTTGTTAGCTTTAACATGTCTAGTAACACTTTGGGTCAATCCACCTCTAACGCCCGATTCGATCATCAACACCATGTCAATATCTGTTAATAATTGAAGGTTGCACTTTGTTTCTTTTAGCATAGCTTGCCAAGCTAGTCCTGGAGAAGTATAAGAATGAAGAGGGTCTAATCCGTAAGCTTCAAAGCAGGTGTTTCTAAATTCTTCCATCACATCGCAGAGAAGAGTCACATCAAGTTTTACATAAAAGTCAGAATAATCTCCCAGAGTGTTCATTTCCAATTCGTCCCAAACTCTGCATGCGTGTTGATAGTCTTCAGGTGAAATGTCCAAATCGGTAAGTTTACTTTTGAAAGCTTCTGGTGGAGGAAGTGACGTTTCTTGAAATTTATGTAGTCCATCGATGTAATCATACGGGAAAACTCCTTTCCGAAGAACCAAATCCATTTTTTATGCAGGTACAATTTTGCTTGTTTCTATTAAATTTTGTCTTCTTAAATTTTCAGAAAGTTTCATAAGACTGGAAGGCATAAATCGAAAAGAATCAACAAATCTAAGTTTAATTTTGCCCACCTTTTTTGAAAAGCTTATAAATTTTTCCATAGTTTGTGCTATAACGTCTATTTCACCGTTGTCTCTTGCTAATTCGGGAATGATAAAATGTCCATCGTATCCGCTAAGATTGTGAAAAACCACGGGAATAAAAGATGGTAGTTTGTAGTTGATGTTACATCCGTTGCAAGCTGCACCTCTGTAGGCTCCTGTCAGATGGTCATGGTCGCGAACTTTAACTTTAGTTTCTGTAAATTGATTGTTACACAAATAGCATGTTGTTGTCGAATCATAAAGATAAATTTCTTCCGGTGTCATAGGTGACATAGGAACCACATTGCTATACATTGCTTCCACTTTCCCAGCGATGTCGTATAAATCATCAACAAAGTATCGAGCTGCTTCTTCTCCACGATAAATCTTTGGTGTAGATGTCAAACCATATTCTTGAAGATGTTCTTCAGGCAGAGTGGATTTTACTATTAAACAGTAGCTGTTTGGTTTGTGAAGTTGATACTTTGTTCTGCTTGTAATTTCCTCTCCTTCTTCTTGTTCAAGTGGAAGCAATGAAGATTCAAAATCTGCATACACTACAACGGGAATTCTGTATTGTTGGATAACTTTATCAAATTTTACTTGTGATCTGCTAGGGTGTGGTAATTTAATTCTTACTTCATAGTTTCCATTGCATAATTTTTGATGTTCCATCAACCATTCTGAACCACCTCTTCTTAATGGTTTGTTTACAAAACAAAAACATCTTTTACAAGTGGTTTTTTCTACTTTATGTTTTGATAACTGTTTGCAAACTAGAGCTTCGAAATCTTTAATATATACATAATGTGAAATATCACCTTTTGTTATTAATAATAAATCGGTATGATCTCTGCGTTCGGTGGGTGTTATACGTATGGGATAGACATTGTTGGATGAATCTAAGCCAAAGATGTTTACAGATGCAAAAGGATTTTTCTTTTCAAATTTTGATATGTCTTGAATTGAAACAGGATAAGTCATGCCTTGAAAGTTATACATATAGGAAACCTCATCGTATGCTCTACTCGGTCGTTCCACATGATCTTCTACATATTTTGCAAGCATTGCATACTTGAAACATTCAGCATTTTCATTTTGTACATTAACACAAGATTTGGTTACTCGAATCTTCCTTGGCAATGCAATATAACTACTACCTCTCATTCCATATCCATGTTTATGAACTCTCACATCTAAGCTTGTTATACTTAACAAACTCCATCCAGAACCTCTTCCTTCATGTTCTTGTAATTTTGTTAAAAGTTCTTCAAAACAATCATCCACAATTGAGCTTATATCCGATGCAAACATGATGGTTTTGTTTTTAGTTAAAAATCCTCTTGGTGATGTTTCATTCTGAACATTTGTAAATACAGTATCTAATAATATTCCAAACTTTATAAAATTTAATCTTCTTAGTTCATTCTTCAATGTTTCTGTTACTAATGTTTTTGCTTTCAATATAAATTGTGCTAGTTGCAATTGAGCATTGTCAATCTTAAAATGAGTTACTACACTGCCTGGTAAAGCTCGGGCGTATAATTCCACATCCAAAGATGGTCCGGGTGCGTATTGAATAACACTTGGTCTTGAATTTAGTTGTTGTTGATGGGTAGCCAGCATTTGATCTAATTCTTCTAAATCGTCTTCTTCTGCATTGTTTCTTGTTTCGTTGTTATGGTACACTTCTTTGTGTATTTGTAGTAAGTTTTCATTTTCAAAAGATTCTTCACAACTGATGCAGTAATACATGACGTAGGTGTGCTCTCCACAAAAGTTGCAGTAATAATAAGAACCACTCTTAAACTACCCCTATTTATAGACTACCCCCACCACTTTTTCTGTATTAAACACAAAAAGTGTTAATAACAGTTAAATTTCTTATATTTCAAAACTCCTAAGTGTCAAGGTCAAATAATGCAAGTTTAAAAAAAACATCTAAGTGTCAAATAATGCAAATATAAAAAAATCTAAGTGTCAAGGTCAAATAATGAAAGTTTTAGAAAAAATCTAAGTCTCAAGGTCAAATAATGGAAGTTTTAAAAAACTTCTAAGTCTCAAGGTCAAATAATGGAAGTTTTAAAAAAATCTAAGTGCCAACGTCAAATAATTTAAGTTCAAAATAATACATATATTATGCGTCGTAAGTGTGATCATCATTGCTGTTGTTTAAATATGTTATTTCCAAATCGTTATCGCTTTCATCTTCCTCCATGTCCGATGCCGGAAACAAACGTCGCCGAACAAGAGCATGTATATATTGTACTGGATCATAGTTAATTGTTACAACATGTGTTAACGGTGTTTCTTCGCCTATTGCTACTGGTACTTCCAAAATATTTTCTTCATCACTTGTAGCATCAGACGTAGCATCGGATGTAGCATCGGATGTAGCATCAGATGTAGCATCAGATGTATCTTCTACTGGAATCAAACTATTTTCAAAAATACTTTCGTCATCCGTTAAGTCTTCTGGTTCAACTATTTTATATATTTTTTCACAAATTGTACATCCAAAAGGAAAATTGTTGTCTGTTGGAGGCATTATAAAAGAAACTTGATATTGTAAAATAAATGTTGAAGCAAATGTTTGAAAATTTTTCTAAGTCCGAAAGTATTAATTATTAGGAAGTTTTACAAGTCCAATGTAAAGTAAAAATAAAGAAAGAAGTGTTGTTGCCTGTTTAAACAGTTGCAAAAGAATGATAGGTTTGAAAATTTTTCAAAGTCCTAAAATATTAAAAATATTGAGAAGTTTTAACACTTAAAATATTTACAAATCCAATGTAAAGTAAAGAAAGAAATGTTGTTGCCTGTTGGAACAATGGCAAAAGAATGATGGAAACCAAACCCGCAGTAAGGGTCCTGTGGTTTGGGAGGGGGTAAGCGAGGAGGGGGGATGACCTCAAGCCGAGTTGGGGTCCGGGATCTGCGCGTGTGGTTCGACATCAGTTGCTCGCTAGACAGTGAGGTGGTAACATGTTCAGAAGGCGCCCTGAACATTTTATCATTTTTGCTGTTTGGTGAAAATATCTTGGTGTTATTTGTATAATAACATCTTGACGTAGGACTGATTAATTTTAAGGCATGGTAGTTGTTTGTGCTTGTAGATACCCTAGGGTTTGTAGTTTGTTTTTAATTTGCTGGTTTGGTAGTTAGTATTATTTTAAAATCTTTCTTTTACTTACAATATATTTCTGCCTGGAATGTTTAAATTTAAAGTAAAATTTTTGTTTTTAGGAATGTTATATGATATGTTTTTAATACCTTTCTATTCCAATTTCCTTTTTCCAACAAGCTTGTTGAGGGCATTCCCTCTCTTGTCTTGTACTCCTTTTTAGTTAGGGACACCTTTCAATTCCAATTTCCTTTCCTTTTTTCCTTCCATCTTTTGCATGGTAAAACCAATAATGGTAAAACCGGCTACCGCTTTTGTAGTGATTACGCTCACCAAAGCGGGTCACTTACAACCTCTATACGTGCTGGATGGGTAGTTCGCCTACCTCCGGAGTTTCGCTAGACCTCAGTTGTTCTGCGTCGCTAATGGCGAGACACTGGCTCCTTTAGTGTTAGGAAATAAAAAACATATTTGTATAACATTTTTTCCTAAATTTAATTAAGCAACTTGCTATTTCAAAATAACATTTTTGTTTTAGCTTAGCGTTGTGCGCTTATGGTGAGGTGTGTGAGTTCGCTTACGTGATGATCACACTGTAATCATGATGTGCAGCGCTGGGCTGTCTAGCTATTTTTTTTAAACTAAATTTTATTTCTTTATTTTTTTTATTTTTATTAATTCTTAAACTCTAGGCAGATTGTATTGTAAATTAGCTTTTCTTCTTTTAGGTTTCCGGGGGTGTACGGTTCTGTAAAACCGTACACCCCCATTTTCTTTTTAGTTATCGAATGACCTTGACCTAGTTATTTTCAAGGTCAACAAAAAGACTTAGCGAAAATTTCTAAGTCTCAAGGTCATTTATATATAGGTAGATTTAGCTTTTCTTCTGTTAGGTTTCTGAGGTGTACGGTTCTGTAAAACCGTACACCTCCATTTTCTTTTTAATTATTGAATGACCTTGACCTATTTATTTTCAAGGTCAATAGCAGTTAGCGAAAATTTATAAGTGTAAAAAGTAGGTCAAGGTCACCAAAAAATACCCTATGAACGGGGGAATAGACCGCTAAGTAATTCTTTTAGAATTACAAAGTGGTCTATTCCCCCGCTCCTATTTTTTTTATTTCATTTTTACACTAACCTCTCAGTTTTAACAAAATGAGGTATTTGTTGTGCGCACTGCATAATGTTTGATTTACACAACACATCTTTTACCCTTTTTTAATAATATACGAACATTGTTCTTTTTAGGACTAGATTGTAAAAAGTAAAAAGTCATTTTGTTATCTCGCTTTTATAAGAAATTAACCCTCCATTGTAAATTTTGAAAATAGGTCAAGGTCATTCAAAAATACCCTATGAGCGGGGGAATAGACCGCTAAGTAATTCTTTTGGAATTACAAAGTGGTCTATTCCCCCGCTCCATTTTTTTTGTCTTGTGTTTAATTTGACCATTTAACTTTATCAGATGGAGATTTTCTTACTAAATAATAATGAACATTACTGATATTTGGAATTTGAAGATTTACTGGTAATTTGAGCAAGTAGAGTTCATCACAACATCTAAGAACAACATCCCTGTTACTGATCTTTTTTACAAAAACATATTTGTGGTTTAATTTCAATCTGTTGATTTTAATTCTTTTATAGTTTTCAATTTTTTCTGGCAATTCACTTTTGGAAGGTTCAATTTTGACTTTTTTAGAAGGTTGAATTTTGACTTTTTCGGAAGGTTCACGTTTGTTATGCAAATTACACAATTTTTCACCTACACTACACAACTTCACACACCTTTCACCTTTGTTCGCTCCTTTTTTTAAAATATGAGCACATTGTTCTTTCTTAAAACAGGATTTTCTTAATTTTTGAAGTTTTTGAAGTTTTTCAGAAATTTTCTTAGGAGATTTTTTTGGTGAACATTTTTTTGGAGAAGGAGATTTTTTCGGTGAAGATTTTTTTGGAGAAGGAGATTTTTGTTTCACAATAGAAACAACAGATGATGATGATGATGATGTTCTTGATGACGAGGAAGAAGACCTGGACGAAGACGAAGTGCCTGCCATAGCGCCGGATCCTAAGAAAGTAAAGATTACTCTGTTTACCCTGCCTTTATAACAGCTCCCCACCCATTTACCCCCTCTACTTTTCGACGTCAAAAAAATATTCATCCAAGCTTTCTAACACTGGCAAGGAAACAGTTTCAAAAGGTTGATACAAAATTTCATAAATGTCTTGATTTAAATTTTGCGAAGTTTGAAGATATTCTTCTATTTCCTGTACAAATTTCTGTTCGAATTGTTGGAATTCTTCTATATCCTGTAAAAATGTCTGTTCGGATTGTTCAAAGTCTTGTTGTTCTAAGTTAAATGTTGGTGATTTCAAGTCTTCTTCCAATTTTTTAATGTAATCTATTGCATTTTGAACTATAGATTGTCTGTTAATTTTTTTTTGTTTTTGACTTTCCGGTACAACTAATTTTAATTTTTCAAAAGCTTTTTTTAATCTGTGTTGTCTTCTTTGTTCCCTTCGGTTTCTACTTAATCTTTGATCAATCGGGTATTTTTGGAAAGATTCCATAACGTTTTGTTGATTCAAAATGTAGCAAACTATTAATTCTATCCGCTCAATATATAGTGGAAACCCGGGGGAGGGGGAATCACCTTCGCCATCAAGGTGATTGGTACGTATTTAAAGCTTTGAGGTTTGCATAGCCAGACCATAACTATGAGCTCCTTGTACGAGTTGTGTTTGCAGCGTATCTGCTCAGACAACCCTATGCTTCGGCAAATTAGGGAGGTGTCAGAGCCGCTGCCGCAAATCTTGCAAGGCGAGCTCATTTATGAGCACAAAAAACGGTGTGTTTCTAAAACTAAAATTTGGTGGGAAATGCCAAATGCTGGCAAAAAAATATGCGGCCTATGTCACATGGTACGTTTTCATTAACTGAATTGTTTTTTCTATTTACAATATATTATTTTATTAATTTTCTTTAAATTAATATTTTTTTTTAGCGGCTTCCTGGTGCGAATCCGGATCAAGAACTGTACAGATACCTGAAACATGCATCTGAAAATGTAGGATACAAATTGAAGACGCCAATAACGCAAGAATATTGTCATCTTTGTGGTTGGTTTCCTCTGGAGCAATATGATATTAAATGTATGTGTTTATAAACACATATCAATAGAAGAAATTAAATAGGAGCGGGGAACAGAGCAGCTTGTGGTTTAACCACTTACTGCTCTGTTCCCCGTTCATAGGGTATGTTCAGATGACCTTGACCTAGTTATTTTGAAGGTTTATTGTAACTTAACAAAAATTTTCTAAGTCCATAACGAGGTCAAGGTCATTTAAATCTTAGCGGAAGAATGAAAAGAATAGCTACCAACATGCATTGTTGGTATCTATTCTTTTCTTTCCTCCTAGAAAACCCCCTTAGTCCGTGTCAACTTTGATGTAAAGTTTTGTACAAAATTGTACATAATAAAGGACCCATGATTCAAGTCCTTCGTAATCCATAGAATCCGAAGTGCAACAGATTTTTGTACCGTCTGCTTTAACAGCTTCAAGTACTCCACTGATGCAATTCAGATTGCTATGATACGTTTTTATGTACCATAGTAATCTTTTGGCTTCAACAAAGTTGTGCACAGCACCAAAGATCATGAGGGATTCCATGGCAAATATAACCACAAGACTGCAGCACACCTTATATATACTGTCGGTCCAAGGCGGCGGCCTCCTATGGCGACCTGGTTAACCCAATGGAGGGCGTTGTCCTTTGCCATCAAGGTGATTGGTACGTATTTAAGGCTGTGAGGTGAGCATAGTCAGCCCATAACAATGAGCTCCTTGTACGAGTTATGTTTGCAGCGGATCTGCTCAGACAACCCTATGCTTCGGCAAATTAGGGAGGTGTCAGAGCCGCTGCCGCAAATCTTGCAAAGCGAGCTCATTACTGAGCACAAGAAACGTTGTATATTTAAAACCAAAATTTGGTTTCAATTGGCAGATGGCGAGAAAATATGTGCCCTATGTGACTGGGTACGTTTTCATTAACAGTATTGTTCTTTTCTATTTACAATATATTATTTTATTAAATATCATTAAACTATTTTTTTTTAGGCTCTTCCTTCAGCCGAAGAGGGAGAACCGTTGCATAGGCAAATGATATACCGATTTGGAATCATAGGATACAAACTGGAAACACCAAGACCGCAAGAATTGTGCCAGCTGTGTGGATTCTTCCCATTTGCTAAATATCAAGTTAAATGTATGTGTTTATAAACATATATTATATGTTTATAAAGACATATCAATAAAAGAAATTAAATAGGGACGGGGAACAGAGCAGTTTGTGGTTTAACCACTTACTGCTCTGTTCCCCGTTCATAGGGTATCTTCAGATGACCTTGACCCACTTTTTAAGAACTCTATGGTGGGGGGAAATGCATATATATAAACCGTGGATTAAGTAAAAGACAACATTTCCCTCATCAGCATGGAAACTTTCCGGATGTCTTACAATGTTCATTGCACTCCTGTACAACATGTTCATTTTATGTTAAATTTAATCCATTTTCTTCAAAATGTAAATTTTTTTGCAATTTCTGTTACTGGAGAAAGATGGGTAAATTTAACATTAGAAACTGTCATGGTTACAATCAACCCTTTAATAGATCCTAATTGGTTTTCAGCAGTGGAATCATATATTGATACTATGGCTTTCGAACAAGGATATCATTATCTTTGGGTTGATGTTAGTTACATCAACTTTCAAAACGAAACAGATGATGATGATGGATATGATTCTGCCACATAAAAAATAGACATTAACGGAACTTCTTTCCCTGCCTTTTAGGAAAAAAGAGAGGAACAGTGTTAATTAATAACACTGTTCCTCTCTTTTTTCCGCTTAAAGTTAAATGACCTTGACCTAATTTTTATAGTTAAGAAATATACGAAGTAAAAAATAATAGAAAATGTACATTTTTTTTAAGTTTTTGCGTTATAACTTTTACACCGTTGGTTATATCGAAAAATGTTACTGGACCTTTTTTGTTTGTCTTTTAATTCCGCTTAATTTGACTACCCGCACGATGGATTTGGAGCATTTTTGTTATATCCACTGCCATCGTGTACGGCGACGCAGTTCTAAAGTTGAACGGCGACGAAATCAAGTAACCGGTTTTGCCGGAGGGGGGAGGGGGGTTTCTGCGGGGAAGGGGGGAGGGGGGGGAGGGGGGAGGGGGGGAGGGGGGGGGAGGGGGGAGGGGGGGAGGGGGGGGTTTCGCGGGGGAGGGGGGGGGATATAACAAAAAATGCTCCAAATCTATCGTGCGGGTAGTCAAATTAAGCGGAATTAAAAGACAAACAAAAAAGGTCCAGTAACATTTTTTGATTAAACCAACGGTATAAAAGTTATGACGCAAAAACTCAAAAATATTAATAACCAACGCGAAAACTAAACTCACCATCAACAGAAATTAAAACATTTACAAAAACCCAAATGTTAAAAATAATAATTATTTAATAAAAGATACAACACAAAACTAAAATCTTAGGTTATTTAAAACTTTAACAAAATATTTAAGTCTCAAAAGTAGAGTTTTAAAATCAATCAATATATAAGTCAAACAAGTAAGTCTTTTGAAATTAAAATATCTAAGTCTAAAAAATAGGTCATTTAAAATAATTCTAAGTCCGAAAGTAGAACAATCAAAACTAGGTCAAGGTCATTTAAAAATTATAAAAAAAAGGGGGTGGGGAAGCGTGGGGTCCCTACCTTATTCTACTACTTTATTTCTATACTACTTTATTATAACTTATGCTACCCCTTAAATGCTATCATGCATGCGGTTACGGTGTGATCATCACGTAAGCGAACTCACACACCTCACCGCCCTATCATATCTTAACCCCTACCTAACGTTCCCCCTATTCTATCTTATACTATGTAATATTACAGTTACGGTGTGATCATCACGTAAGCGAACTCACACACCTCCCTATAATATTACACCTAACTTAATATTACAGTTACGGTGTGATCATCACGTAAGCGAACTCACACACCTCACCGTAATATTAACCCTGACAATTAAACCACGCAGGAAATGGAAAGGTAGGTGGATTGCCATTGCGACCGACTATTATAGGAGGGCGCCTCTCCCACAATAGCCGAACGCAGTGTGTGCTTGACATAAGCCATCCCACACACCATGGCGAACATTACGTTACAGCATAACCCTCCACGTAAGCGGACCAGTTACACCTTCACCGTAATGCCAAAGAGAAACGTTGCGCGCTTGCTTATATCAGCGAGCTCGAGACTCGACCTCGCTAGCGAGCCTTGACTAGTAGGTCAACGTGTCGCTCTGCCGGGGCCGGTAGCCTTGGCCGGGTCGCTAGCCACCGCTCTCACAACTTCGTCTGGCCTACTTGGACCTGGTCGCTAGCCTCAGCTTTCACTACCTTGACTACAAGGTTGTTGTGTCTGCTGCCTATAAGAACCCCATTCGCCCGCCTTGTGTTATTCTGCCACTCGCCACCATCGCTGTTACTATCCATTCCCACGTTTTTTAACCATTTTTCCTATTTCATTATATTATCCATTTTATTATTCTTTTTATATCAACATGAACTCCTCTGCATCTTCTTCATCTACCCCCATTCTCCTGAGTCTGCTGCAGAAACCTCTGCAGCAGAAACCAACTACAATTCCGGTATCTATTGACCTTTCTTCTATTTCGACTGATTTTCTTCAAAAAAAACAAACTTCTCCCGTCCTCTCCTCCTCCATTAACGAAATAATAGCTGATGCTCTTAATGAAGATCAACCCCAATTATTTCAGAATCCCACACCAGTTACAGAAACATCAACGCCGCAAATTGAAGACATTCCGATCGCTCCAATTTGTGACGATATTTTAACTGAAGACTGGATGGAGTTGTGCGGACTGCACCCTTCTTCTACCCCCCAACAAATTCAACCCGCACCAATCAAAGAAACCCCCACCCCCCAAACAATTCATCCCGCACCAGTAAAGAACATCAGGCTAAAGGAATTAAAGAAAAACAAAAAATATAACCTGTACAGAATTGAAGAAAACAAAATTTATATCTACAACGAGGAGAGGACGAAAATTTATATCCTCACAACTCCAAAAACCAAACCACCACTTGTCCCAACAGATCCAAAATTTTTACTAGTAACAGCGGAGGGTGGAAAATTGAGAATAAATATATTAAATTAAACCTTATATTCCTTCCCCTCCTCAATCAAAGTCCACCCTGGTGGCAAAATCGGCCCTTCTAAGGGCCACCTAAGACTTTCAAATTTAGGCTTAAGTTAGGGCCTCAACCCTTGGTGACTACAAGCGGTTCATATACCTCTAAGTCCCAAAGGTTGAGTCAATAGCGGGGGGCTTTCGCTAAAGCCTCAACCCTTGGTGACTAACAAGTGGTCTGTGTACCACTAAGTCACAAAGGGTTGGACGCTAAAGCCTCAACCCTTGGTGACTAACAAGCGGTTCACATAACTCTAAGTCCCAAAGGTTGAGTCAATAGCGGGGAGCTTTCGCTAAAGCCTTAACGTTTGGTGACTAACAGAGGTCCGTGTACCTCTAAGTCCCATAGGGGCTTTCACAAACCACCCCTTGTTAGTCACCAAGGGTTGAGGCTTAAACTTAAGCCTAAATTTGAAAGTCTTAGGTCGGCCCTTAGAAGGGCCTTTTTTTTGCCACCAGGGTGGACTTTGGAGGTGGGAAAAGGTTTTACTCGGTAATATTTATGTTTAACTTGCACCTTTTTTATTTATTATCAAGTGTCGAGGGTTAAGGGAATAGGAATTTTTTTTGGGAATGTCAATGACATAAATTTTGGTTTTTTCAGAATTAAAAATGAAAATAGAAGAAGATAAATTGTCTTAGGATTTCATATTTTCGGTTAAGTTTCAGTTTTTTTAGATGAAATTTTTGCTGGGGTACGTTGAAGATACAGGTGATATAGGTGGTTTGGTGCGAATTTTGGGTGGTTCGGTGCGAATTTGGTGCCGGTAAGAATGTTTTTCCAAACTTGCTGAAAAGGTTTTCGAGCAATAGTGGTTGTAACATCATACCAATCACGATTGTTGTTCGATTGAATAATTCGTACCCCAAGCAGTTGAAGATAGGAAAACCAGTTATACCAAATCTCGGTATACTCGGAGCGGTTCATTGTGAAATTGAAGTAGGAGTTGTTAGGACGGTGGCAAAGGAAAGAATAACTTGTCGAGTGTAGAGTGTAGAGTGTGTTAAGCAATCAAGGACAGGTGTGCCGGGTGATGCAACAAGGACGACGACCTGTATTCGCCGGCCGGCCGCAAGCGAAAGTGCGGCGCAAGGTCAACCAGTTGTATTGCTAACTGGTCGGCAACAAGCGAAAGCATGCGAGGTCAAACCCGGCCCACTCGGTCTCGTTTATCTTTTAAAACTCGCATGATAGGGTTTGCAAACATATTAATTCAAATATGTTGTAAAAATTTTCTTACGATATTTTGTTACAAATCTTTTTAAGGCAAATGTTAAGAAACCATGTTTCTATTTTAATCGCAACTACAGTTTCGATTTCTTTAACTAAATATTATAGCTAAGTATTAAAGTAATATAATAAAGTAGCATCTTTAAAAATATTGTAACTTGTACAAAGTTAAATAAGTATTTTAAGCCAAATGTTAAAAACAATTGTTTAGTACTGAGATGTTCACCCTACAACACCTACGTTAGAACTAACACTACAAATCCAAAAATTGCGAGGAGTCTCTCATGGTGGTGGGGGAGGGCAGATGTTCCGAGCTGCACATGTCAAGGGAGGGTTGCAACGCCGATACTGGCACATCAGTTTGCTAGTAGAACCGGCAGAGTAAACATCTAAATAAACATGAGTTCTGTTTTATATGTTTCTTTTATTAAAGATGGACTTTGCATTGAAACGCAAAGTTTTCCTATTGATGCAGATCCTATACAACAAATTTTAGTACATCCTCCAGAAAGTTATGATTCCATCTACATTTCAGTGCAAGAAACAAACGACCCCCCACCACCAACAACTCCTGATGCACAGTAGGACACGGCTACCACACGTCATTAAAGCTTCAGCTCTTTACCCGAGCACACATGGACTCTGAGCTTCAATATAATACTGTTTCTTCTACATCTACACCAACTTCCGAACAATTACCTACTACAAATGAAACTACTACAAGTCTACAAGTAAATGAAATTTCATCAACTGTTAGTTCTGATGCGCAAGCAATAATGTTATCATTAATTGGTTTCGACTAAAAATTCAACAATGGAAGAAGAAAGAAATTCGCTACTTTACAACTTGGTTTTTGTGAACCCGTCGAAATTTATTATTTGCCTACTTTCATTTTTATGTGGTTACAATTTTGGTTACCTTGTTCAGGAAATGCTAACAGATAAAAAGGAAGAACATTCGCTATATTTTAAAGTTTATGTTTATGTAATTGCATCTTTATTTGGATACTTTGTAGCAGGATATTTTCTTGTTAATTTGTCAATTCCATTTTTTACATGGTATTTTAAACAGACGTGAAAATCAACAAAACAACAGTTTGTAAAAGAAAACAAAAATTATCTTGCATTTTCGGATTTTCCGAAAATGCAAGATCTTTTTTAAAAACACCCCCAAAAGACCTTGACACACTTCCGGCCATTTAAATTTAAATACCCAGCACAGCAGGGCATTTAAACTTTAAATACCCACCAAAAACACGTCACAGCTACGTCACAGCTGATGACGTCACTTCGGTCACGTGACCGGAAGTAGCTGTCAAAAATTGACTGCCTGTCAAAGTTTGATTGGGCCAGCAGCCCCACTATTGCACTACTTACATATTATAATTGAAAGAGCCACAAGATGGCAGATCGAGTTGACCACAGAGTTTGTGTAACGGCGTGTGAACCGTACTTACATAAGTTAACCGCCTTATCCGAGCGTGCGGATTACACGGGTCTCGGTATCCCAATGACAGCTACAGCTGGGAACGATCCGAGCACGTCATGCCCTCGTCTGGTCGCCCTCATGTCAGTTGCAATAGAATATCGACATATTTATCGTTTTTGTGATCATGCGAGGGGGCAGCACCGGCTTTGCAATAGTCATTCCTGCTACAACCTCTCGTCGAGTAAACAACTCTAGTCATGTCTCTCAACATTCGCGGGATTCATTACAACACTATCAATCTTACAACCTACAAGGATTTGGAAATTTTTAGTGAAGAACTAAAACAACTTATAGCCACTGGGTTTGGTTTATCTTTAGAACTTTATGCAACAAACAATCAAAACGAAAAAAATGTGATTTTGCCAACTTACAATAACAACAAAAAGAATGAAAATAGCAAGAAATTTCACCACCGACAACAACTTACTTTTCAAATTTGGGAGCAACTTTTCAACCTTAATGTAAAAAAAATAATAAAAAAATATATCTTGCATTTTCGGATTTTCCGAAAATGCAAGATCTTTTTAAAACCATTTACAGCTGACCTTGACCCATTTCCGCTCATTTAAACTTTAAATACCCACCCCTACACGTCACAGCTACGTCACAGCCTCTGACGTCACCACCGGATGTAGCTGTCACTTTTGATTTATGCGTTTTTGCCCAGAAACGCCACTTTGCCACTACTCATGCGATTATATCACTGTTAAACTTGGCGTCATGTCATTGCAAACTTCAACATTATTTAAGCAGATGGACACTTTCCTTTTAAAACAAAGGAAAGTGACCAGCTGTTTGGTCGAAACCTGCAGTGATATGACACCGAGTATAGCATCATATGTATTCATCCGGCCCAAGATGCCAAATTGTGACAGCTAGTTGTCGCCGCCGCCAAGGTCACGGCCGGTGGGCGAGATCTGGAGCGTGACCTTCTACCCACAGGCGCCCGGGCCACCGGTAGGCGGCTCTTGGAAACCAGCTTTGAGGAGGATCACGGATATTTTACGTTAAACAGCATGTTCTTTTTACAAAAACATGTTGGTTCAGGGAAATGAATTTAATTCAAATATCCTTCTTCTTGTTTGAGGGATAGCGATAGCTCGTGAAGCCTGAGCTCTGAAGAATTATCTTGTTTATCCATCTGGACGAAGTGCTTGGTAGAAAAAGCCTGGCTGGAAGGAAAATCATCAGGGAAATGAAAATTTCCAACGCAAATTTTAGAGGGTTTCCATGAAAAGACGTTCCTATTTTGGTTGGTTTGAAAGGCTTCTGTTCAAGGATAAGTAACTCTCCTGGAGTTTCTGACACACTCAGTGCTGGGGTTAAAAAGGTTTTTTGATCGTTCGTCCTTTCTTAAGGGGTGATTAAAACCATCCTTTAAGCTCTCATTGCCCCTAATCCCTAGTACTCCTCCTTCCGAACCACCTGAAGGGTCTACAAGTAAGAAGATTGAAGACAGCAACAACTCAATATTGAAAGATCTTGAGTTGAGTTGATCTTGGCAGTTGATTTTAGTAGAGCTGATCTTTTTGTTGCAGATTGGCTTCTGCAACACTCGTTCTATCAGGGCCGGCTCAAGAGTTTTGGGCACCCTAGGCGAAAGTATCGTTTGGCGCCCCCCCTCCCCCCACTTTTCAACAGTTCAGTAAAAGGGTATACGTTACTATCAGGGCTAGTGAAAAACTTATATACCATGAAAAAATCCAATTATTGAAACATTAAGTTTTTATTTAAATTTTGCACTTAACAATTATTTTTACTTGTGATATTTATTAAACTTCCTTGTGTTATTATTTTTGATAAATACTTGTGTACAAACGAAACGAGAAGAGACTTGTAGTATCGTAGATGAATTACAATTTTTTAGCCTGATTCCTTGTCATGTTTCTCAGGAGATATTGGCATATTATTATAATAATTGTTTTAAGTTCAAATAAAGTTATTAATCTATTCGTCCTATAATGCGATTTGAAGGATTTGTCAATTAATATATTTTAAGATTAACATTTTTTTCTTCATTTTTTATTACTATATACTTAATTTTTGGGATCAAATTGTTTAGTATAGAGAACAGAGAATGTCGCATGCTTAGTATTGGTATATAATCAAAAGTTTGGAAGGGTGGTATCTTCCACTATTGGAGATAAGTTTATAGTTTGAAAGTGTTTAAAAAGTGACAAGCAGAGCATGTTCCCGAGAGTTATTCCAAAATTATAAACTTATCATTTATTGAAATGTAAATATAAATTAAAGTTTAGGCTACTTTTATGACTTTCTTTCCCATAATAAAAGTGTTTTATTTGCGCCTTCCTTTTATGAAAATACGGGGCTGTCCAGCGCCCTTCGGCGCCCCTCAGGCCCTAGCGCCCTAGGCGGTCGCCTAGTTCGCCTATATGGTAGAGCCGGCCCTGCGTTCTATTCCATGAGGGAATTTCTGGATTGGAAATCCGCACAAAACCTTTATTACCACCTGAACAACAGCACCTTCATAGCTCTGTATACTGACCAGCATTGTAAAAATAAGACTCTATTGCTTTTCTCTAAGAAAATGTTAATAAAGAATATTATTGATTGATTGATTGATTGAATGATTACATCCACATACTTCCTCCGCTTGGGCCTTGACAAAATACACCCGGATATTTGTTTAACATTTTAATTTCACCATTAAATTTCTCTCTCTAGTTTTAAGTAGCATGTAATAAAAATGCAAAATCTATATCCAAAATCACTCCATGCCAAATCGCAGCTGGTATCCCGGCGTCGTGGCGGGAGAGTGCCGGAAGTTGGCAAGTTCCCACGTCGCCTTAATTGCTCTCAGCACCCGATGCTTTCTCCCGCGGAAATTGCCGCGGGTCCCAGATTGATACGGCGTGGGGCGGCGCGGCGCAGGAATTACTTTGTTAATTATTCACGAGAAGCAGAAGGTTTGTGTAACAGTCTTCGCGAGAAACTGCCACATCGTGATGGACCGTGATTGGCGAGGAGTAACTTGAACTGTGCCGATACGAACGAAACTAAAATTGTCATGAAATGACAACGTTTCTACTTATTACAAGTGCATAGCTGTATTTCTGTTGAAAATATTATTAATATTACTGTAATTATATTTTTGAAAATCTTTGTCCTAAAATTTTAGACTTGGTGTTAACCTCGCTTTCAAAATACGGTAGTTTCCCTCTTATCCAGCCACTCGGGACCAAGAAACCGCCGTATGACGGTTTGGCCGGTTGACCGACGTGACCTAAAACTTTTTATGTTACAGAGTTAATACATACGGTACAATTTAATACTAATAATTAATTACATTCTGTAAACATTTTACATTTTATAGTTTGTCCAACACTCGCCACGGGAATGGTCGATACTGTCCACTCTTTGCCGCCGATCTCGACTGGAATAACCGTCTCTTTGATAAAAATTGGCTGGATAAAAAGAAGTCACGATCGCGGAGTGCGACCGATTAAAGCGACGACCGCTTAAAGTGAGGCAGGAGAAAGTCTGCATAAGGGGTCGAAACTATTTATTATACAGACATTCAATGAAAAATAAATAAATGATTTATTTCCATGATATAAATTTTTACAGTAGGATGATAAATAATAAACACCATCAGTTGCTTTACAAACAGTTGTAAGTATATACTAGAGGCTTGAAGGGGCTAATAGCCCCTAAGCATAATCCTTCTTTACCATAGTACAAAATACCTTTTTAGAAAATACACTTTTAATAGACTTTTGGATCAAAAAAATTATGATTATATCAAGCATTTGGTTTTAAGTAAACAAAGCAGACCTTTTTACATCCCAATGGTTTTTAAATGACAGTTATTTTACGTTATTTCTCATTTTATAGTAAGATTAAAAGCAATTTCAGTATTTTCCCCGAGTCGAGTCCCTGGGATGGAGATCTTCAATTTCAGTCCCCTCCCATCATCCTGCGACCTTCGAAACGCCCACAATTTCGGCGCAAAAATTTTCCTTACGTAATTATGTACATATATAGATCATTTGGTATTAAATCTGCATCGTTATAACATAAACTAAACAAACGTACTTAACTTTTTATAATTTTAAATTATGAAAAAAACCAACCCCTTAGTTAATATAAAATCGTAAAATCTTAAATTTAAAATATTTTTTGTTATAGTACATTGGACGTGCATAGTTAGCTGCATTTTGAAAAAATCCCACTTGTCAACATCTAGCATATGGCTTTGAATCAAGCATTAGCACCACATGTTTAATGTAAACAAAGCAGACGTTTTTCAATCCCAATGCATTTTAAATAGAAGATATTTTTCGTTATTTCTCATTTTCTGGTAGATTTGGACATAATCTGATATTTTTCCCGACCCCCTGGGACCAAGACCTTTAATTTGAGCCCTCTCCCATCATCCTGCGAGCTGTCAAACTCTCACAATTTTGATTTAAAAAAATCGCTTACAGAATTAGTAATATAGATAATAGTTCCCCTCGTTAGAAAGTCAAATGCTATGTAGCAGCAACTCCCTTTAAAATTTAAATTACAAAATAATAAATTTGTTGAGATACATATGCTAAATATATATTCTTTAATATTGTAAACAACAATACAATAAGAAGGCCTACGCAGAATCTTTATTCAAAATAAACCTTAAAAACAATACCTAACTCTAAACTGACTGGAAAATACTGACATATAGGCCTAGCGCTTCAACAAACATTTTGCATTTATAGTTTTGTTATCATATAATAGTGGAATAAATACTGATGCATCATATGCGGCGGGTAGGCATCTTTCTTGTATTAGATACGAATGGTTTCTTTTCACTTCATGTAACATTATATTTAAAATCGTTAGGTTACTTAACACTGACCCAAGCCTCCCATCCAAATAACGCATCGTAACACAGTGTTACTCAATCGTAGTGATACGTAACATGCGTATTAACCTGAGTTTCTCAATCATCTGCTCAACAGCGTCGGAAAGTTTGACGATACACCCATTTACTTCATCATCCTAAGTAAATCTTGAGTAGAATACACTTGTTTCTCATCAGCACTTCTGTGGAGGATAGAGTTTTACTTCTGGAGGTCTTTAGACGAACAAGCAGTAAAATAACCGAGTTCAACTTATAAGTGAAAGAATTATTCCTGACGATAAAAAATGCATGTTGATTTTTTAAATTAACTAAGTTATTACCAAACTTTTGTGTATTTATTTGCCTAGAGTTTTCCTCTAAACCAAAACATAGAGTTTGATTTTCCTTATTGCCTCAATAAAACATGTGACCGGATTATGTATTTTTGGTTGTTATTCCGTAACCAACATTAAAACTCGTAAAGACTTTTTTTTTAATAATTTTAGATTCATTTTTCTACAACTATTTCTCAAAAACTATAGTAAATTGTGCACATCTACAAGAAAGTGTTTGTCTCGGTGTGCTAAGATTCTCCTACGTTGCACATAGGCGAAGAAAAAAGGATTACAAAAATCAAGTGTGGCTATTAATATTACCAGCAACAGCGAAATATTCAATACTAGTAGTTACCCGGCTTCGTTCACAATATACCCAACTTCCAGCAGATCTGCACACTCAGCGAATTTCAAATGCTTAAATAAATCAATAGACAACCTTAAATCAAGTAAAACTTGAAATTCCAAAATGAGCATTAAACAATTTTCTCCTAAAACAAACGGTATCAGGAAACTGACACATACTTTCTCCCTTTCAAGTCATTTAAAACCGGAAAACATATTTAGTGAAATAAAACAAATTAACAATTAATTATCACACAAATATATACCAAATTTTATCAAAATCGGTTAGTAAATAACGGAGATATCGGTTTTTAAATATTTGCCATAAGAATAACATTGGACAACGTACTGCGTTTACCGCCGAAACTAAAATATCAATTATATCCGCAACCTGTTGACGTAAACTAATGATTCAAAATACTAGATTATTTAGTTTTTGAAGTCAAATTTAATGGTTGCAAATATATTTTCTTTAGAGGTCACAGATTTTGTGAAATTTGAAAAATATGAATTTTTTAACACTTAAACCCCATAACTTCTGAACCTGAATTTTTACAGACATGCGCGTGGTGTCATTTTGTTTGTCATCTTAAGCACTAAAAACCATGAAATTTTTATCAAAATCGTTAGAGCCGTTTTTGAGAAATTTGGATTTTTGTCATTTTTTATGGGGTAAATACCCTTAAAAATCAAAAATTCAAAAAAATGAAGAATACGCCTGGAGATGACTTTAACACCACGGCTTTATACCTACATGCCAAATTGCATGAAAATCGGACCAGTGGTGTCGTCTCTAGCTTTGTTTACATCCACACACACACACACACACACACACACACACAGACAGACAGACACCACGCCAAAAACTACTTTTTTGGATTCAGGGAGTACTAAAACGAATATATCCACTAACAACTCAAATTCGAAAATTTTGACGAAAACAATACTTTCTCCATATACTATGTATAGGGAGGAGAAAGTAAAAACAAGGGAATTGAGTATTTTATGCAGGTTTACTGCCACTGAAATGTAAAATCGAGAGATTTTTTGGGAATAAATCAGTAGACCTCAACAAGATGATGCTACATTCCAAGTTTTATTAAGATATTTGATAAGCAAGCAATATGTAAAATTGTATTTATTTCTCATAAGGAGGGCAGGTTTGCTGCCTCAGGAATATACAATTTAATATAAAATTGTAGCGAGATATAAAATTTCATTTATTTTCCATAAGGCCATCATCGGGACGACGTATGTGTTTACCACCCTCAATATCTCAGTAACCAGTGGACCTAAGCAACGATTCAAAGTACTAAATTGTGTTTTTCGTGTTGAATTCAATGGCACAGGCCAAATTTTGACCATTTTAATTGTTGATGTAAAAATCCAAAAATCCCATTTTTTGGAGCCCATTCCCCTTTAAACCCCCTTCGGATAGTTAAATCGGGCTGATGGGTTTCAGACTCATCCGAATAATTTTATTTATATATATTCATGAAAATGAACGAATGGTATTTTTGGTATCTGGGGGCCCAAAACGAAAGGCTGTGATGTTCCCGGGCTTAGGTTTACCATGACACTAACGGTAATAGCTTATCTCTTATGCGGACATAAGGGAAATTCACTGAAACATATACTTTTAATAAAATTTACTTCATCTAGTTATGGTTATTCATCTTGCTCTTATAAAAGAACCAACCGCGTATCGAACAAAATATGCACGATAACATAGGGTATACCCCAATAATATTCATCATAAATAAATTGATGTTCTTTTCGAGATTTTCAACTTTACACGCTCATCGTGCAGGCTTCACACATCCATCGTCATGTATGACTCAGATGCAATATCCAGACAAACAACGTATCTACATACAAAGGCACTATGAACAACACCGAGCCTCAATGATAGATATATGAGACAAGTTGCTTCACAGTTGTCATAAACTACAAGTGAATATATATTGATTATTTTGTAACTTTTATTAGTCAAGTTTTTTTGAAATAGTGTAATCAAAGGTAAATCTCTCCCACGGCAGTCTTACAAAACCATATTTTCACATTAATTTGCCTTTTAAATCCCGTTATAAACTTGTGACTAAGTAAAAATTATTAATTATTAAGTTTAGTTGTTGAACACTATAACATATCTCTTCGGAAGATATATGTTACACAACATATATTAATTTCAACTCACCGTGGAGTAGCGGTGAAGTGGTGGGTGAAGGAATTCCGTTCAAACCTGTAAAATAAGGACGACATCAGAATCTGGGGTTTATCAGTCTATTGCATTCCTTAGACAACTAGTTTCTTGACCTCTCTTTATTTGTCTAACCTTTCAAGATTACCTCAGACTAATGTCCAGTAATGATAACAGAGAATTCGACGAGTGCTCTGTTATCAATACGACTGGTTTGATGACTCGACGTTAACATAGTACTAAATTTCCTGCTTGTCTTGTAATGATACACGTCAAATGTAGTAAACGTTACAAGAATATAAGTTGATCAGTGACACCTGATTTCAATTTCGTCAGGACTTTTCTAATTAGAACATTTTTCAGAAAGCTACAAATTTTTCTCAGATGATCTGGCTATCGGGCTTGAAATTCATGTCAGCATTAGCTAATGAATTAAATTCTTATCGTCATTAATAAGGAAAAGGATGATTAAGTTTAGATCAAAAGACGTTTGTGTATTATTTCAAAACAACATGGCAAAGCTTAAGTTTTACACAAGTTACAATTTAATTGCATAACGGAAGATTAATCCGTAGGAAATCACGAATAAATCGATGCAACGGTGGGTAGACACCAGCTGAAGGAATATAACGGACACATGGATGAAGAGATAAAATAAGTTTTAGTATCTTTAATAACTCGTTCATCGTTTTGATTTATTTCATTTTTAAACTCTTCCACTTATCAAAAAATATCCGGGAAAAACGCACAGGTAAATTTTACATTTTTAAATCTTGTCTGACTTAACGTTTTGCAACACAAGCGGCCAATAAATATAAGTATTTTCTTTTTCTAAGATTGTCATTTGACACAACAGTCAATGATTGTATTCGGCCAAGGAGCTTACAGATATATACGTACTTCAATATCGATCGTACATCGTTTATGTTATAATAAATAAGTAATTTCCTCTAACCATGGCCTCTTCCCATAGACTACAAAATCGCGAGGGTGGTTTTTAGTAGGTATAGAACAATTGTCTAGACTATGGTTATTGGAGTGAACCAATCATAGTTCGTGATCATAGTTTTGAGGCTTCAAAACTATGATCACGAACAAGGATAGTAATTATAATGCTCCTCGTTGTGACGGGCCAGGCGGAGGTAGGATGACGAAGACGGAGGTAGGACGACGACGGCGGAGGTAGGACGACGACGGCGGAGGTAGGACGACGACGGCGGAGGTAGGACGACGACGGCGGAGGTAGGACGACGACGGCGGAGGTAGGACGACGACGGCGGAGGTAGGACGACGACGGCGGAGGTAGGACGACGACGGCGGAGGTAGGACGACGAAGACGGAGGTAGGACGACGGCGGCGGAGGTAGGACGACGACGGCGGAGGTAGGACGACGACGGCGGAGGTAGGACGACGACGGCGGAGGTAGGACGACGACAGCGGAGGTAGGCGCTGGCGCAGGACCGAGGAAGTTCAAGGACCATCAATCAACCGTCGGGCGGTGGTCCTTGACCTTGATACGGCGTGAACCTGTGAGCGAGTCAAGTGTCGGCCACAATAAGGATAAAACACCGAGGAGGTGGCCACAACACTGCACTGGCGCTTTGTTGCGTGCGGCTCAGAATGTAGCGTAATTAATTAAAGAGCCTAGACAGAGGTGCGTTGGATTCACTCGTACACGTTCAATGATTAACACTATTAATAATAAATAAAGGTCAAATTTATCTCCGTAGTTTAATTATGAATTAAGAATTGAAACATGTCATCTTACTATGTTTAAAAATCTTCTTGTATATAAATGAAAGCCACTCGAGTTACCAATAAAGCTATCTTTACATCTTATATGCTCTTATACTTGTACAATGTGTGTTTAAACCGTGTGTTCCAAAGACCTGAACTAGCTTAATAATGTTTAAACTTAAGACAGGTCGAAGATGGTTCGCACATGAGTTCCAGCCTAAAAAAGTTTAGAAGGCATTTGCATAGTACTGACCTGTTATATGAGTACTTTTCGATACAAACCTTAAGGGAATTCTGGATTTTTAAACAGCTGTAACTTTGAGGGGCATATTACTGATCTAGGATACCTGCATTATTTGTTTCTTCCTTTAATCCCTTCAAAATAAACGGGGAGATTTGTATTAGAAAAGTCGAAGTAAGACACCTCCCAGAAATAAATTATTTCGGCAGAATGGGCTGTAATGCACAGGAAAAAGTCGTGTTTTTCCGGAGCTTGTGCGCAAATTATCTTTGTATCTTATTTATTTTTATTTAGTTATTTAACCTGACCGGGACTTTAAGTATACACGACGACACAAAAACCCATATACTCGTGTTTGTAATGTATTGATGGACTGCAAAATTATTAAAAGAAAGGTCCAAGGATCTCTTTGAAATGCTAGAAACAACTATTTTTTTCTAAAAAATGTGATATTTACATGCAAAATTACCAGTAAAAATCTAACTACCTGGAAAATGGGTTTGAACGTTGAAAAAAAACTTAACATTGGGCCTTTACCGTTTGTTTACGGGCTGTCATAGCAGCGAAATAAACAACGGACCTGAAGGAAAGTAGCTAGTCTTAACAGTTCGTTATAAACTCAACAATCTGTAAAGATAGGTGCTTCTATTTCAGCATATAGAATGTAGATCGCTTGGAGTATTAAAAAAACTGGTATAAAGAGAGTGACACTGAGTCTGTTCTATATATTATATTAATGGAAATGGACTGGTAAAAATTGAATATTACAGAGCAAGGTTCAGGATTGCTGCCCCATGTACTCGCTATTAGTCTTTTAATTATAAATAAATATAAAATATATAATTAAACGATGAGTCAATACACAATTTGAATAATCTAAAATGTAGTTATTCTACAAGAGTAGTCAGAAGTTTTATTCAGTGTTCCGCTCTACATTGTAGGTGGGTATATTTATCGGTCATCTCAAAATACACCAACCTCGACGGTGAAATCTCGTATCCACATTGCTCGTTTGTTCCGGCTCTACTCAGAGAACGTGGAGCGTACAGAGATCTGGCGGGACGGCAACTTCGGTCACACCAAGCGTTGATGTCTCCACTTCCGCTGCCGCGCCTATATTAACTCGGAACTAAATCTTTTACATATACTTTGCTATGTATATCTTGAAATTATTTTTGTTTATATTTTTAGCAGGTAATGGATCCGACGTTTTAATCCAACAATAAGATTAAGAATTAATATGATTTTAACAAAATGTTCTGATATCCTTTATTAACAATTTCATATATACATTTTGGAAATAATCGACACTAAAAAATGTACGAGTCTCTGTAAAAAAATAACGTAAAACTTAAGTCGAACGTTGGACAAAAGTGTACAGATTGTTTGTTTAAGATTATCAACATGATTATCACCACATAAATTTCGAAGTTCAGTCTTCGTGCAAACTCTGCATGAAACCTTCTGTTGTATTAATTTTTTTCCAATTTAAGTTAGTGAAGAAATTCAATTGTATCACACAACTTACGAGACTCACCGTGATTAAATAACTGAAAAAACTTACAATAAAAGGCAATTTTACCCAATTTTTTAAAACCTGTTTAAGTAAATAATAACGAAATGACTACTGTTGTATATACTCGGTGTCATACAATTGCTAGCTTCACAATTACTTCACCATTGAAGTAAGTTTTGTTTTAAAAATAAATTTAAAACAAAACGCGAAAATCCTTAGCAAAAACACAGAGGAAATCGTGAGTACTTGAATGCCCCGAGGGTATCCGGTAGAGGCTCACGCACATCATAGAAAGAGACATTATTACAACCCTATGTCCATGTATCAACCTTTGCACTGCATCAGAAGAAGTCAAGGATCAGCAATTAGGTAGGGACATGTTACACAGACTAGTTTGACTCGGCAATAACTCTCGCCAGCGTGGTCAGTAACTCACCCGAGTGCATCCTCCCCGTGCCGACTTTCCCGCCATTCCTGGGCCTGTGACCCACTGAACCTTGGACTGCGCCGCCAGTAGAGAGTGTGAACCGCCGCGTGTGTAATGTAGTCGGCAATCTGTTCAAATTAATTGTGGGGTACACAAGCAGAACAGTAGTGCCGGTTTCTCACATGTAGTTGAATTAGACTCTGTCACGAGAAGGATAAGACAATTTTAGTTGCTAAATAAAAAATCGCCATTGGCGATTGTTAATGGCGTACCTCTGGACACTTCACCTTCTCTTCGACCAAGAACAATTTTAACCCAATCAAAAATTCATATTAAATTGAAAACAAATAAAAGTTATTTGATGAAGTTAAGGCAAATAACATTTTAATTTGCCTTTATGTAAAGATTTATAAAAGAAATATAATTGGTTGTAATGGTCAAAGAGGCAGACTGAATTTTCATAATAGCGTTCTTGACGTGGGGTCTAAATCCCAACACTGACGACTGACCTTTGTACCAGAAATATTTTGTTTGGTCGTGCATACATAGAAAGCTCAATGCTTGTGTTCTACAGTCAGAGTGAGAATCATTTGGATAGAACAAAAGCCACCAACTCTTAAATAATATGTTCTGTAATATAAAATACAAATTTTACTCGAACAACATTGCGGTTTTAGTGTGAAATTAGCCCGGAGATCTTTGGCATGACGTGTTGGGTGGGTTTGGAAAGTTTCGCCCGGACGAGGTCAGCGAAGGTCGTGATTACTCGTGGATAACAGCAATCTCTACGGCAACGAACTGTAGCATCAGCCGACTCATCCCGCCAGTGATGAAGCGAGGCAATCCCGCAAGGGGCAGGAGCCGACCGTGAACGGCTGATTCTGAAAGTCTCCATCTGCCTCGCCCAACAGAAACTGATTACTCACACAGCATAAGGAGGGTGAAGGGGGCGAATTTAAATTTCAGAATTTTAAATTTGCCCATTTAAGACTCAAACAACAACAATTTGGGACATTTATTCTCCAAAATGGGTTTATGGTTGCTCTAATGTTTGTTGCCAACAAACACGACCTAAATATCATTAAAATGAACGTTCTTGCCAAATTTGAAGAAAATCGGACAAAATTGCGACCGCTTAAAAAATGCCGAATCACACAAACATATCAAATTTATAACGGCTGGTGTGTTGATATCAGGAGGCTCCAAAACGAAAGTTTATCGTGGTCCCATGGATCAGAGCAACCATGCGTGTGACGCCAATAGCTCATTATTCCATAGTAAACTAAAAAATGAGTAAACCCATATATTCTCCACGGATTGATAAGCCTCCTTTATGCTATGAAACGACGATAAAGGCAAATTATTATGATCAGCAGAAAAACTTTGGACATGAAGACCTGAAATGTTAAATCACATTAGTTTTTATAGTAAACTTAGTTTTTTGAAATAGGTAAGCGTTCACGACCGCGCGTGATGGAAGAGTCATGGAGAGATTGAATGGCACGTTGTCATAAAGATGGAATGAAAGTTGAGATTACGGCGAATGTCCAACGTCACCTCTCGTAACAACTGCAATTTACAGTTTCTTTACTTTGCGGTAAGCAGGCGGGAGGCGGCAAAGATCTTGTTCATTTTAAGATAGTTGCCGATTCATTAACTGATTGAATACCTAAGAATATTGTTGGTATTTTGTATATGAAACCTTGATTTTATAAAAAAAATTGATTCTGGCTCGTGATTAAATAAAGAACCAAAAGCTACCGGAGTGAACCTTATGCAGCCATAACAACAAAACTGTTTTGAAATTTTTAGTGAGAAACCTCTGCTTTAGAATCAACAAATCGTTGGACAAAATTAATGAATTATTTTGAGTGCTTCCTGAATTTTAATTTGTAAAAATTACTTCATCGGCAATTGATTTATTTTTTGAGAAAGTTTCATAAAAACAATAAAAGTTTGTCAAACAAACAAACTTTATTTGAATAATCTGTGAAGTATAAGGACCAAAAACCCTATACCCATTGTCGGCCACTGTTGACACATATAACCATAAACCACGTTCGCCACCGCAACTACGTTCCAGTCAAGGAAGGGAGAGGAGGCAAGATCCAAACCACATCGTTAGTTCTAGCCCAGTTCGTTCCGTATTTGCTTCTGTAATCAGGATCATAACGACTTATCCAAGAGGAAAGCTAGCGGGCCGGGCGCTGGACCCTGGGGTACTCCAGCCACGCACTGGTTGTCCGGGTCCCGCTACCCGCTTGTTACCGGTTTCTGGTGACCTCAATCAACAAATTTACTCTTGGATCACCTTGGCGCTTGGCATTCACTTCGCCCTCCTAACGACTCATTGATGCTGTTGCCCCAGCTTCGGCACAGCTCCCTCTACTACTCGGGTACGTAAATGTCATTTAGGGTGAACATACGCCCACGATCGTGGCGCGATGTACAAAACACTAGGAGTCAGCTTCTCACAAAAAATCCAAAAGTTATCACTGAATATTTAGGCTAACCACTCTAGGGAGCTCACGTTTGTGGGGCCAAAACAATGCAACCCGCAGAGCACCCCATTACGGTAGTATATTGGCTGCTGCCTAGCGCCTTCAAATCTCGGTACCACACTCGTGAGTTCACTGCAGTAATTTTTTTTTACCGTTTTTATAAAAAAAGTAATTCATTGGGTTCAGCTTGCTAATACAGGCCTCACTCACAAACTCTGTGCAATATAAACTCGATTAAAATTTGTCACATAATGTTGGAATAAAATAATTTAAATTTATTGATTAGGCCTAGTTGATTTTTTACTCAGTTTCCACTACATCATAGTTTTGTGATGACACTAATGGTAACAAATTAATGTTCTACATGAGGCCATTCCTCGTGGACCAGAGTGTAGAGGGTCAGGTGCCTCGCCCGCTGTGGGCGTCTTTGGTTGTGCCCTCCTCACCTGACGGGGCGCATTCCTCTCGTGCATCTTGTTGTTCCGACACCCTTTCCCTCCCCTCCCTTCCCCTTCCCCTCCCCCTCTCTCGGCCAGGGGTACACCGACTAATTATAATTATAGAAAGTCAAGAGGTTGAGCTGTGGCTTTGCATCAAGTGGCCGACTTCCCCAGTTATAAACATGACGGAACTGTAGACGGGAAGGTAATTGGTGAACACACCAAATGAATAAAAAGAGAAAACTTGAAAATTCAGCAGTGAAATTGAAAAGGAGTGGTGAATTCTGTATATCATAAACACTTTTAAGTGGTTGAACATGGCTTAGCCAATGGTTCAGGGGGTCAAACCTACCCCAATTTTAAAATTGTGTTAAACTTAATGGCTATAAAGTTTTTTTTACTTTTTATTGCAATCTTTTTTTTACTATAATCGTGGAGCCCCCCATAAAAAAAACTTTCCTGGCTACATTTGACATTTGTCAAATAATAAGTTGATGTTCAAAAGATTAATAAGAAGGCTGAGTCAATTCTGGCGGCACTCTTAAATACCACTCTAAAAACATAAATCAACTTGTCAAAGAAATAGATATGTTGAATGTACAATTTTACTTTTTGTAGGTAGTCTTTGGTTATTGAAAATAAATTTTTACAATGTATGATGATTAAAAAGGCTTATGCATAAAAAACTGAACATTTGCGGGAGTTTTATTTGAAAACTTTTTATGGGCACAATAAAATTTTTATTTATTTATGACAACATTTTACATGACAGTTAAAGAACAAAGTTCCAATAAAGCAATCTTAACTAAAAATATTAAAGGCATCGTAAATAATACTCCTGTACGAAAACAGTATGCTGTACTGACAGCTAAAACAACAAAAAAACAATAATTTATGTCACAGTAACTCAATTGTAATAACTTTTAACTCCATCAATTAACAAACTTTCCTTCACAAAAAAATCTTGTAATATGAAATAAACTAAAATGTTCCTACATTTCGTTTAGAACATAAAAATATCTATATCTGTACTTAAGAATAGCGCTTTTAAATAAACGGAAATTAAAATAAGACCATTTTCTACAGGGCGCAAATAAAACAAGTTAAATGAACGTTACCACTTGATCCCATAAAGAGAAATATCTCCCAACAAAAATCCTCCATCTATAGGACTGTTGACGATTTTATATATTAAGGATACCAATGCTAGTTTTCTTCTAAAAGGTAATTTAGGGGCGGTAAAAATACCTGAGGCTTGACGACGGAAAATCAAACGGACATTAATGAGAGAATTTGAAGCACAAATATTTTAGAAATTAATTTAATTTTAGTGGAAACAGTTACCTATAAACGTTATTTTATGGAGATACAAGTTTAATAAGTGCCCGTATGAACTGGGTGTACTTGTAAATAAACCGGTATGTGGCCGCCTGGTTGTTTTAATTAAACAATATTTTTAAATGGTCCAACAACATTAATCAGGACTTATGTGTATGGTTGTTGACAGTGTAGTTATAAAAATTCAATAGAAGTTAATGTCAATAGTTTTATATTTAGTAAATAATAAAATTTAAAGATTACTCGAGTACAAATTTTATTTTGAAAAAGGTTTAAAACATATTTTTAATATGTGCTTTAATAATAATAACAACAGATTCTGAAATAAAACTTTTAAGAAATTTTAAATAAAAATAAGACTGGGGTTGCGTATGCAGTGTATTTAATATTTTGTTTTCGCTAGACGAAAGTAATCAAACTTGACCCTATACGCAACTCACGTGTAGCGGCGCTAGCGGCGGTGGCGATCGCTTCATCCCGGCCGGAGGCGACAGCTGACACCGTTAGCGTAGGATCTAGCGACGGCAAAGGCCGTTCTTCGGGGTTTTACTTTCCGCGGGAAGATGGGGAAAGTGGTGTAATTGTGGAGCATTGTTGTCGGTATGGCACATGTGATCGACACTTTCTACACTAATGGTCTCGCGGTTAGCGCCTCGACACCCATTAATCGCCCGAGAACATCACGAGATCCGCAGGCTTGCGGCTGTCCTCATGGTAGCCTATCACATCTCCTCAGGCTCCGACATTTGTTTTTGACAAAGAACCTCACCATAAAATGTAATCTGGTAGAAATTACTTAATAAAAAATATTTATGGTCTACGTAAGTGAAAATTCATCATTCCAGCTGAAATGCAGAGAAAGCTACAAAAGATGAGGTAACTGACTAAAAATGCAATAATTTTCATAGTAACAATCATTTGAATGTAAATTACATTAGTTATTAAGTGGTAAAAAGGGGAGCGGCCTGGTGAAGTGGTAGAACCATGTAGGACATGGGACTTCAGTACCCTGGGTCCCGGGTTCGAATCCCGCAAATCACCGCGGAATGGCAAATTTGCTATGTGATAATGCCGTAACCTCAAGGGTGCACAAAAAGCTAAATAATCTGTAGTGCATGTCCATGGAAACTTCTAAGCCTATGGCCCTCGCGTAGAAAAAAGTGGTAAAAATTACACTTAGTAATGAAAAAAGTTGCATTCTTTAGGAAGGTTTATACTTTAAGAATAGGGAAAATAAAATGTTCCTTGCGCAACTTGCTTACCTACTTGGCCAACGATCGATGTGCGTACCGATGATTGTCCTTGACCGAATTGCTTGACATCCGAGGCAAATCGCTGAATGATTTTTGACAACTTTCCAGAATAATGAATTTAATTTATAAGCAATGTAATAATTAAGTTTCAAGACAGTACCTTAGCTCATCTCTGATGAGGTTGTATAAGGGGTAAATCTTTTAATTCGTCTACACCAGATTGTAGACATGCAAGGATGAAACAAAACTTGTCCCCACTAAATCATACTCAGGGATCAACATAAAAATAATGTTTAAAATACAGGGTATTCCCAAAACTTGAGATCATGAGTTCGATTCTTATATTTTTAATGTAAACATATGTCATATTATACATCATTTTAAAGCTCTAGTCAAGACAAATAATTCAGTGAAAACAGAATTTGCTTATCTTTATTAATTTCATAATGGCAGCCATTTTCGTGAAAAATATTCTGTATCTTGAGAGCCACAACATATTTTTTGTTCTGTTTATAGATCAATAATCCTTGTAAACTCAGCTTTAAATTGATATACGGGGATATGCTATCACTTAGAAATGGTATTTTTTGTAATGTTGGTAGCCCTGAAAGTCAAAAATTTTTAATGACAGTGTATATTAAATAGCACAATATTTAACAGGTCTTGCAAAAACTAACAATTTTTCAATTTAGACTTACCTCCTACCTTTGGTGGTTTCGCAATTATACACAAAAAACTTCATTTCCCCATTTAAAGCACATGTTAACTGTGCAGTCTCCAAGGCATTTAAATTTCCATCCATTAAACTTAAGCACATGTAACATGGGCTTTATATAGGGAAATGGTGTTATTTGTTTATTATAACTACGAAGCCACCTAAGCTAGGAGCTAGCTATAAATTAAAAAGTTGCTAGTCTTTGCAAGATCTGTAAAATTCTTTGTTTGGAATTCATTGTTAGTAACGGTAAGTTTATATTTTGATTTTGATTTTTGCGGACATTTGCCTGATCAGTACATTTGCCTGATCAGTACATTTGCCTGATCAGTACATTTGACTGATCAGTAAAAACAAGTGTCTCGACGTTTCGGAATCTGGTATCTGATCCCATTTTTATGTAGAAAAGAACCTAGAACTTAACAACAGTCATTAGTAACACTCGGCCTGTAAAATGATGTGCTATTTTTTTTAAATATGCTGCCAGTCTTGCTCCTGCACTGTTTAGAATTCTCGTCCGTGACTATATATTGTAACTGGGTTTATTTATTGACTTTATTCAGCTTAATTGTGAAACTTTAGAAGCCCACGGGACATATTTTAAAAGGATTTTCAGGAATTGAACTATGCATAATATATTATGTTGCTCCTGTGTTTTAGCTATCTACCTACCTAATATTAGGTAAGTTGGTTCAGTAGCCATGATGGAACTCTAAACAAACAAATAAACAAACAAACAAACAAACAAACAAACATATAATCTAAAAACCATCCTATTTATAATAATGGCAGGGTAATATGAATGTTCTGGACTTAATCACTTAGTAAATTACCGGCTTTGTATTGGTTATTCAAAGAGGTCAAGCTCAAGACAAATGAATAACAAGTTAATTTTTGCGGAGCAAAAATGGAACAAGTTATTTTAGCTGTTAGGTTAACTTAATATAATCTGAACGAACCGAGGCGATTATTGGATACAACAAACATAATTAATATGTTTTCCTCAATTTGCCTTCCTTTGAATAATTTTATCTCCTTGTCTGGTTGTGATTTTTTTACATGTTAAAGAGAATTCAGTGATATACAGTATTTTGTTTTAACTATTAGTTTGGATTAATTAGTCCATCTTGAAGCGAACGTAAAATTCAATAAAGCTAAGCCAAAAAAAGTTTTAAATATTTCTAGAATCGACTTCAATTAAACATAAAAACCCCAGTTCTTGTCATATTATGTTACAGTTTCAACACTCAGGTTATTAGGCCTTCTGGATTTAATTATACTATTGATAGTTGAAATCCAACGAGATTGAAAACCTTCAACTAACATTATAGTTTCATTTTCCTGGATCTGATTTGAACTATTAAAGATGTGATTCGATTTAAAAATATTTTATGTCAGACGCTTATAATTACTTCATGCGGGACAGCTCAGGTCATTAAATATAAAAGAAAACTTTTACTGGTTTATCGTACAGTGCCAAAATCAGATTAAGCACGATTTACTTGTTAGCTGATCAACTCTATTTCTGAATACAGAGATAATTAGGACTGGCAAACATTCAATTATTCATTCATTTTAATCGTGAAAAAAATAAGAGAGCACATCTGGCATTACCGTTTCAGTACCATCAACCTCACACAAACAAGGATGTAATGAAGTAAATAGCAGTTTTGTATCACGGGAGGCGAAGGAAGAGGCCGAGACAAATGCACTAATTGTTCGCCACTCCCAACAGCTTTGTCCCGCTCGTCCCGCCGCGCCGCGCCGGCTCCACCCCGGACACAGCAGCCGAGGTACTCATCGTGGGGAGTGCTTTTTGGGAAAACTGGCGACGCAGTTTAAATACATCCTAGCTTGCGGAGATCTCATATACAACGTTTAGGAAGTGTGAAACTCGCTTTCAAAACTGAAAAAATAGATAAATGCTACGAAAACAATGGACAATCTGTCCTCTCCGCACAGTGGCTGAAGAAGCCACGGCGAAACGGCGAGGAGTTATTCTATTTCACGGAACACTGGGTTCAATTAGAGGCCAAACGAGGCGAGACAATCGCAGATCCTTTCTTTTCGATTGTCAATTGAGGGGGATTTCTCTGCGCGCACGTAATGAAGTGATAGCGTTTCAGCGATGAAAACCGCGGCTGTATTGTTTATGATCGAGTGGATCGAGTGAATTTTATCTTTGATATATGCGAGTGAAACTGTCCAAAGATACTGCAGTACTGCTCAAATAGCAGACGCAACCGTACTTTTGTTTATTGATAAGTAATCTAATTGTTCATCAAGGAGTAATCTATTAACGGTGAAGCAAGTTATATGAATTTTGGTTAACAGAAAAATTAATTATCGACTAAGTATTATGTAAGAATATCTTTAAATTTAAGATTATGGAAGAGCTGATTGGGATGTTCGGCTCAAAGAATCCTTACTATAAAGATGGAATTCGTAGAGGTTTTATAACTGATTAAAAAATATATAATTTATATAGGGTCTCCCCAAATGACGTCCCTCATCTACAAATTTTTCCTGTGTAGCAAAAATATGACTATAGTTTCGAACACGGTTCGCTTTCTTGTTATAAAATAGTACATAAATTACTTATAATTCATAGAAAGATACTGGCGTTGTGAATTAGCTTCGAAATTAACAAAGATGAATGTACAAAAATGATATATAACTTGAATGATGAAGCAAATACATCGATATAATAATTAATGACTGATCATGTCACAGCGTTTGACTGATGTGCGATGATGTGCGTGGTTGATGTTGATGTTGATGATTGATGCCGCTTGATGAGACCTCGGGTCAATCAAGACAACAGTCCCCAGTCCCGGGACAGGCCGACGACCACGCGCCTTAGTGGCTACTTCCTTATTCGCACGGGTTATTGTACTGATGCTGCCAGCTGTTGCGGCCGCCTCTGACACAGCTGCTTTGTAGTACAACTTTCCTCAACGCAACCTCTCTTTTTCAAGGAACAGTCTGTAGTAAATTTTTAATATAAAACTCATTTATTTAACATCCGCGCAAATGACTAAATTTACTTTACTAAATTTTACTTCCCTGAAAAGGAATGTATAGTTGGTACAGTCCAAGGTTGTACTTGTAGGCTAAAAAAAGAGAAATTTGTCTTTTCATCGCATAGATATTCTTGTATTTGGAAAAATCATAGATAGATTAAGTGAATGGAGTATGAGTGGAATAGTATTTCCTGTTTAATAAATTGTAATTGTCTGCGAATAAAAAATAATGAATAAAACATGAAACTAGATTAATCTAATCATACAGGGTGTTTTTTTAATGCAACCCATTTTTAGATCGAATAATGCAGATATAAATTTGAAATGAGTTTTGTTTTTCTGATCTTTACATTTTATACAACCTATTGTTTAAGTTTGATCACAGTTAGTTTAGGTAAATTATGTGCTCAAACAATCCGCCATTGGCATTTGTATAAAGTTATGCTCTCTTCATCAAATTCCCGAACACGTGTTGCAAGGTACCTCTTTGAATTTCTTGTATTAAATTTGTTATGCTTGATCTGAGGTGCTGAATATCCTGTGAATATTAATTCTTCTCTGATAAAATAAAGTTTTGGTTTGCTTTAAAAAAACACCCTGTATAATCAATATTGAGGTAATACCTTAGTTGTGAAAAATTATCAGACAAATCGTTTGTTTTGAGTTATAAAATATCTTTTAGTAGAGATTATGATTAGAGAAATGGAAACAGACTGAGTTAAATTTGATGTTAGACCTGTTCTGTGAGTGTTGTAGATAAGGGAGGGATGAACCTTATACCCAGCCACAAAACATGTAATTGGAGAAACTCGACTATACCCGCTGCTACTCAGAGGACTTGGTCTGGACATCATGGACGCCCCATCCCACATTGTATCTTCACACTCCACTGTGAAAATCTGTACTCAAACAGTATTTTATTTTAACATGAAGACCAATTCAAGATGAATTTATTTTTATGTATTTTATTAATTTTTTGCGAGAGATCTTGGAGCGATTTTGTAAAAATAATAAAATTCAAAATTTCATAATGTCTAAAAAAATAACTGTTACAGCGGCAGAAGTTAAATTCTTGTTTTTGTTTGTTTGAGCAGGCTAAATAGCTCAAGTATGGTGCAAGTCAAAGGTCAATGCGGAAGGAGTTTGTTGAGTAAAAGCTGAAGGCGAGGGTCTTTTCTTGTCTTGTCGGGATCACAGTGCACCCCTGGACTATTGGGTGAGGGAAACCTCGGACCATTTGCTTCTAATGCAGTTTTTATATTTTCAATCTCTTATTATTTCGTAAATTTAAAGTATCAAACCCCCTAATTGACAATTTCAACTAATATTTTTTATGAATTTAACGAAAATGTAATATTTTCCCTCAATAATCAAGTCACTTCAATTTTCAGTTGAAAAACTGAATATGTTATAGGGTGCAAGTCCCCCCTCCGGTATAAAGCAAGATTAAAATGCGGTCATGTAAGTTTTTTGTGTGAAAGTAAAAGTATGTCTCTATATATTGTTTTATCGGGTTTTCTCAAAAGCCTAAATATGAGAAATGTCATCAAGAGAGTATACAAATTTAATTTTGTGTTTTGATAATCGTAAAAGGTGTTTTTATGACTACCGCGGAATAAATGACGGCCGTGCATTTAATGTGTTGGAACCGTAATAAGATTACAATTTAAAGGCATAAGAGCTGGGTGTCGGTATATCAGATGCTATTGGGTGCTACAACCAAAACTACTTTTCTAACCCCTTGATATTGGTGTCAAACTAAAGCTTGGCATTTTGTTACTGTATCTAATTATCTAATGTCAAAACATCAGTTTTATTCTGAAATAGTCCAAAACGGCAACCGACAATTAATTAATTGGCTAAATCGATTTATTGGCTTTAATCCAACAAGAAGAAAAGAAGTCACAGGGTTACTAGCGAAGAAATACATAAATTACTGTTTTCATAAACCATTTAAAACGTTTGAAATAAACGTTATCTTTTACGACCACTGAGGACGATGCGATGGAAAGACAGCTTTGTGTTATATGTATTAGGTTTAAAATTCTACTTAAATGGATCAAAACTGATTTGGATCAATTGTTGCTCTCTAGCGGGTTTCTTGTATACGACTTAATAAAAGACATTGAGAGAACGTTTCCTCAGGATTCTTTCGCGTGTAATTTTTAGGTTTCCATGAGACCTTTTCAAAGGTAGTTGAAGAGTCGTTAACCGTATAGCATGTGATGTACGTTTATCAGAAATTTTATTTGCCACATATTTAACAGCTAGTGTATTTTTTGTTAGAAATTATCTCGAGTTATATTGTATCGTTAAGTAAACATAATTTTTCGCCAATGATAATTTAATAATAATGGATTCGTCTTGTTATTGTTTGTGGGTTTATCCAATTATGCAATAATAGAGCGTACTACTAGTAATTTAAATACTGACTTTTCCTAGCAATGCTCACCCCCGCGGAATATGCATGGCTTTTAAAGGAATGGTTTTTTTTAGGAAACCTGAAGTACAACTGGCTCGCCGTGACCCGGCGCTACGTAACCAGCTGATTGCAGAGCGCACGCCCGACGCTCGCCAGTTCACAGAATAGAAAGCCGCTACATGGTCGCTTATTTGGAGATATTTTCTGGAGAAACCCGTTAAACATTACGGACAACTTATAATTTAATGAACTAAGGTAACCGGAGCCGGAATTAATAAGGAGGAGTCAAATATACAGGGCGAGTCTTCTAAGCCGTCCACAACAGATTGTAGACGAACGGCTTACCATACAAGGAGAAACAAAACTTTTTCCCACTAAATCATACCTTTTAAATCTTTACCTTTTTTATCATATTTTTAACCTTTTTAAAATACAAGATGTTAAAAAACCGGGGGTCATAAGTTCCCCAGACCTTTTAAGTGTAAACATATGTCATATAAACATAATTTTTAAGCTCTAAATAAGACGAACAATTTAGTGAAAACAGAACTCAAATATCTTTACTATTTTCCAAATGGCGGCCGTTTTTGTAAAAAATATTGGTATCTACAGAATACCCTGCATCTCGAGAACCAGTAAAGTTTATTTGATCTGTTTAAAAAATCTCAATCATTGTAAACTCAGCTTTAATTTGTTATACAAAATGCCAAAATTAAAAGAAATTAAATATTATTCAAAGCATTTCATTTTTTTTGTAAATGTTGGTAGCCCTGAAAATCAAAAGTTTTAAATAGCAACATATGTCAAATACGATATAATTTTAAAGGTTTTGCAAAAACCTGCAATTTTTCAATTTATACTCACCTTCGCTTTGGAAGTTTTCAGTAATAAACAAAAAACTGTATCTTCCCATATAACGCCCATGTTAAATGTGTAGTGCTCAATGTTAAAGAATGCAAATTTATATAAATGCTTTGAATGGGCACTTTTAACATGGGTGTTATATGGGAAAATGGAGTTTTTTGTTTACTACTACAAAACTACCTAAGATATGAGGTAGGTGGGCGTTATATGGGAAAATGGAGTTTTTTGTTTATTACTTCAAAACTACCTAAGATATGAGGTAGGTATAAATTAAAAGTTGTATGTTTTTACAAGGTTAAAAAACCTAGGTTTCAAAGTCTTTTTAATAATAGCATATGTTGCCCTTTATTTTTTTTATTTCCTGTGCTACTAACATTTACATAAAATTAAATGTATGGAAAAATATTTATTTTCTTGTAATGTTGGCATATTGCATATCAAATTAAAGCTAAGTTTACAATGATTGCGAATTTTCAAACAGGTCAAAAAATCTTCAGTGGTTCTCAAGATACAGGGTATTCCGTAAAAACCAATATTTATTACAAAAACTACCGCCATTTTGAAAATAACAAAGATAATTGAGTTATGTTTTCACCAAATTGTTTGTATTACTTAGAACTTTAAAATGATGTATAATGTAACATATTTTTAGGCCTGCATTTAAATATTCTGAGATTCGAACCCATAATTGAGTTATGTTTTCACCAAATTGTTTGCCTTGCTTAGAGCTTTAAAATTATGTATATTGTAACATATGTTTAGGCCTACATTTAAATATTATTTTATTCGAACACATGACCCCGGTTTTTGGAACAATCTGTATTTTTAAATAATGTAAAAATATTTTTACGTTGTTCCTTGGGTATGATTTAGTGGGGAAATGTTTTGTTTCGTCCTTGTATGTCAAGTCATTCGCCTATAATCTGTTGTGGACGGCTCAGAAGACTCACCCTGTATACGTAAAGTTTTTAATGAGCCATATTATGTAATCATATCCGAAATGAGTTACAGAGATCTCAAAACTAAATTTAATCCAGGCAGAGGAAGTTTTTTAATACTCCTAAAGTAAAAGAAAGTTGTGAAATGTGATTCAATGAACGCAGCTTATATACAAAACGCCAGTGAGCTTTTGCAAAACTTTACGGCAATAAAACAACATTTTTTCTCAACTAAGGTCTTAAGCGCATAATAACAAGGTGAAGAAAGCACGCGAAGTAAATCTGCTTTTACTAAAGGGGTGTAAATAAATTTCTCTCTACCTGCCAATCTAAAACTGAACTGACTCTTTCTAACTTGGCCCATCAAAAAGGTTACAAGCAACCATGAATAATTCTTAAATAATAAAAAGCGCGCGTTTCTCAACTACTCGTAAAACAGAGACCTTCGAGAAGAGCTGGAGCACAACACATAAATACCATGTAATAACAGTTATGGGTGCAACAGGCTTTTTGTGCACTTTCGTCAACGACAGTCCCGCTTGCATCATCGTGTATACAAATGTGACTCTAATGTCGGCCAGACAGAAGTGAAAGGTGTAAGGCACTTGGAGGGAGAGAATCGTCTCCTCGCCTTCTCCTTGTTTATGTTATTATTCCACGAAAGTTAAGCCGGTGTTTATGCAGAGGTGCAAGAAAGGATAAACAAATTATAAGTAAGGTCATATCAATCATGTGCTCACTCATCTGTCAGAACCGTTTAGCTCCTTCTAAGAGAGTGTTAAGGAATTGAACAGTTGGCGTTAAGGTCCCACTAGGAAAAAATACTTTATGAAGGGCTAAAAAGCTATAGTTGAATTCACATTAAAGTTGTAAGCGTCAGTGTGTGTTGATAGCTGAAACAAATTGCTAACAATTGTAGGTAATAAAATCCCTATAGAAACTGATTTACATAAGACCATGCTTAAAATAAACAACTTCAGATTATCAGTTGAGGGCCTATGAAATGGTTAAGATGACGCGAGCCTCATTAGAGAAAAAGGTAGAAACGTGAAATTTGAGAGGCTTAATGGCGTTATTTATATGCTACCTTTTGTTAATAGTGAATACATAATGTTAATGATTCATGACGAAACTGTATATCATATCAGGTCGAAAGCCTATTAACTCTTGGCAGCATTTATTAAAAAACGTTAACTGATGTCGAGGCATGCGATACCGTGGTTTGTCTGTAATAACTTATCATCTATGTTATGTATGTTTGGAATATGACGAATCAGATAATGAAAAGGGATACTTCCTGAAAACAATTTGAAGGTGTGTGAAAACCTCAATTTATTGTAAACAAAATGTTTTACACGTTAATTTTTTTTAATGTGCCCAAGTTTAAGAACTGTTCGGATTCCCTATGGTCATCCTCCTCATTGTCTTTTTTGTTCCATATGTATAAAGAAGATATATGGTATAAAGTACAACACAAAACTATTATACAGGGTGTCTCACCTTAGGTGTCTCAAATGGATTGCGGACGAACTAGTAGTCCTACATAGATGAAACAAAATCATACTCCACTAAATCGACCGCAAGGAACAACATAAAAATATTTTTAAGCTTTTTAAAATACAGGGTGTTCCAAAAACCGGGGGTCATGGGTTTGAATCTCAGAATTTTTAAAAGTAAACATATGTCATGTTATGCATCGTTTTAAAGCTCTAAACAAGACGAACAATTTGGTGAAAACAGAATTTACTTATCTTTATTCATTTCAAAATGGTGGCCATTTTAGTGAAAAATATTGGTATTTACGGAATACCCTGTATCTCGAGAACAATAAAACGTAATTTCGGTCTGTTTAAACATTATTAATCCTCGTTAACTCAGCTTTAATTTGATATACGACATGCCAACATTTAAAAAATAAAGGTTTTTGACAGTACATTTTATTTTGTTTTAATGTTGGTAGCCCTGAAAGTCAAAAAATTTAAATGGCAGCATATGTCAAATAGCACATCATTTTACAGGTCTCGCAAAGACCAATAACTTTTCAATTTTCACCTAGCTGCTATCTTTGGTGGTTTTGTAGTTATAAGCAAAAAACTCCATTTTACCATATAAAGCCCATGTTAAAAATGTAGTCTTCAGGGCATTTAAATTTGCATCAGTTAAACTTAAGTACCGCACATTTAACATGGGCTTTATATGGTAAAATTGAGCTTTTTTCTTATAACTACAAAACCACCAAAGATATCAGCTAGGTGTAAATTGAAAAGTTGTTGGTCTTTGTGAGACCTGTAAAATGATGTGCTATTTGACTTATGTTGCCATTTGAATTTTTTGACTTTCAGGGCTACCAACATTAAAACAAAATAAAATGCACTGTCAAAAACTTTTATTTTTTAAATGTTGGCATGTCGTATATCAAATTAAAGCTGAGTTAACGAGGATTAATAATATTTAAACAGACCAAAAATACATTTTTTAGTTCTCGAGATACAGGGTATTCCGTAAATACCAATATTTTTCACTAAAATGGCCGCCATTTTGAAACGAATAAAGATAAGTGAATTCTGTTTTCACCAAACTGTTCGTCTTGTTTAGAGCTTTAAAACGATGCATAACATGACATATGTTTACATTTAAAAATTCTGAGATTCGAACCCATGACTCTCGGTTTTTGGAACACCCTGTATTTTAAAAAGCTTAAAAATATTTTTATGTTGTTCCTTGCGGTCGATTTAGTGGGGTATGATTTTGTTTTATCTATATAGGACTACTAGTTCGTCCGCAAACCATCTGAGACACCTTAGGTGAGACACCCTGTATAAAGGCAGTGTGGCGCTTTGGCCCTGTTTGTGTCATGGGTGCACAAAGTGAGATTTTGATTAACGATTGGAATAATAAATTGGGTAATAAATTTGAATTTATGATTGCACAAGTATAATCCGAGAATGTAAAGCTATGCACGCACATATCAACCATCAAAATGATTTTTTACAAATTAAAGTGTGCTATTATTAAACTAATTAAACTTGATTTTAAAACTATTTTACCTACCTCCTTAAAGAACTAATTTTACTTCAGCGAAGAAACCCATTTCAGTTTACGGTCAAACAGAATCCTCTACATAAACAAACACGATCGAACACATTTCTCGTGTTGTGTTTTGTTCATCAAACAGCATAAAAGCTTTTGAATTTGCTCAGAAGGTAATTTTAAATATGCTTAGCTGTTGCTCTCAAGGACGTAACAAGAATTTCTCTTCCTTATAACTATGTTTTGGTTTTGGGAGGTGGAGTGACTGTTTTCAACAACTTCAAACCGTATTTTAAGGTAGTATTGGTTAATAATTGTAAAATCTACTGGCCAATCAAGGAAAATCAACAGAGTCAACATCATGCTGTGCAAAAGGCAATCAGTAATTAATTATGATATTTTAACGAGTGTAATATTATGTTAGTGACCGTAATCCATAAACTTATCGGTTTGTTGTTGATTAATGTCCTAAGCAAAAAAGCTTTATACCCAATTTAACTGACTACCTAATTCTTATACCGCCGTTACTGAAAAACTTCAGGCATGAGCAAATGCGAGTTCAATAATTTTTATTAACATTTTTGACATTCATATTTAGAAGGTTACTTTTTGTCTGTTGAAATTAATCTAAATATTGGATTTTCCACATTACAACATCACATCTTGGCCAAACCGACTCAGTTCCGGAGAAGTTTTTGCCAATTTGACATGTTCTAAACGTAAAAATAAACTATGAGCAAGAGGTACAGGATGTACCCATGTTCATTTCCACTTTCCAAATTCCCAGAATGCGGGTGGAAGCTGAGTTACCCAATACGAGTCAGTGAAAGTGTACCCGCAAACTGGAGTGACCGGGTGGTTTATTGACCGGTTATGTCTGGACATTGCTGAGTCAGCATGTGAACTATCTTTAATGCCCTCCCTTTACATGAATCTGAAGTGGTTTTAAAGAGACACATCAAGTTCGGCTCTTAAGGGTAGTAATACTCTGAGGTAAAAAGTTTAATTGTTGATCGGGGTTTTATGCGCATGAAAATAAAAAACAAAACGTTAAAGAAAGCCCTTTTTTGAATTGTTTTTCAGGTTTCAAAGCTATTGCTGAATCTGGAATGTGGAAACGTGATGAAAGATTCCAAAGAGAAGTCCCCCTAGATTTTTTGGTTATTGAGTTGTTGCAATGACATCCAGCCCAAGAGGACCAAGAAAGACAGTGACAACTTCAAATACACAGTGATTTACAACAGCAGGATATATCCACAATGTTGTGATTGGTACCAGTGAGAAGTAATTAATTAAAGAAACCCCTAAATTCTATAAGTCCATATTTACACTTGGCGCATTATATCTTGACTCTTGCTGGGAACTCTTTAAACCTGAAGCAGTTGGGGTGGAGTGAAAGTCATCAGTACACCACAGCAGATACCTACGCTAAGTTGTACTAGCCTGACATGTTAGCATTTTCCAACAACTGTCAATTTATATCTTAATTTCCACTTGTATTCATAATACGATTGATGTAGACATTTGTTTTTACATTATTTGTTGTCCAAAATCAATGACAATAAACAAAAACTGACAGCTCCTGTAATGAACTAGGCCATGGTTCAAGATATAATGCGCCAAGTGTAACTAATAATTCCCATTAAAGTCCATGGACTAGATATAAATTACTCTCATGATGGTTTGCCGGTATTTAATAACTAAAGAACTTTTTTTAACCAAAAAACTTAAGAGTATAAGACCGTTACAGTGCACCATCTTTTAAAAATATAAAAGTAAAATTTGTAAAAAATTACTAAATTATTCACATTCCAAAAGTAATGTAGAGAATACAGTTACTGAATGACCAGCTGGATAGCTCAAAAACATCTTGATGACACAAAGCATGTTCATTGTGGGCACATACTCTCCAAATTATGGACCAGTCTTTACTCTCATGTTTTCTTGCCTGTCGGTCAGGGTTAAAAGTTTCACTTACACACCGCGTAGAAAGTGTTTAATTTATATCATCCCCAAGTAGGGCAGTTATTATGGTCGGCGGCCGCATTGTGGCCATATTGTTGTATTTAGGGCGTAACGGGCTGCCGAATCTCATATTCATACCATCACTTTCTCCCCATTCAATTTACACCAGTTCCGATGATAAGCTAATTTAAAACGGGATGCGGAGAGTCCTTTAAACTGTCACTTCCTTTCCCCTTCATCTGGGAATCCAGAGCTGAACGAGAACACTGAGGATCCAATGTTTGAATAACAGTGGAATTATCTAGGTAGATTTTTGTAAGAGAAAAATGCATGTTTAGGCGTCAATCATTTTTTATGTGTCAAGGACGGTTAAATGTAATAATTAAATATGGTGTATTCTCTTAAACAATTCACAAGTACGAGTGTATCACAGTTTCTGACAAATGGCTCCAGAGGTGCCAACATGAGATATTCACTTCTGTTGGGTTTGAAAGGCATTCCTTAAAAACCCTAATAAAACCCTCCATCTAAAATTCAACCGTCGAAAATACACTGTGAAATAATAGGCAACAAAAACCTATAGGTCTGAAAAATTAATGTAGGCCCAGCCTCTAAAAATAGGTTATGTACAGATTGAAACGTGTTAAATTTGACAAGAAAACTAAAATTTCGCAATAGTCTTATTGATATAAGAATATGTACCTTCCCTTTTGATTTGAGTGCAATTATAACATATTCACAGCACTTACAACATCAGGTGAATTGAATTCTAAGTCATATATTTTATACACTAATATGAGCAATGTTATCTTGTGCGTGTGCTTGCACAATTATCTCGAAGACATCTCCGAGGATTTCCTTCGAAGTCTAGAAACAAATAGTTTATTGCTCAAAAAGTGTTCTCCGCAGATAACTTGGTCAGAGAAAACTCTAAAAATGCAATAAAATTAATTTTAAAGTCGTACAAACTTAACATTCTTGTCCTTATGAGTTGCCATGACAGCAATGAAATAAACATGTAAAGTATATTTTTAGTTGATATTTCACGTAAATTAATTGACGGGATGAAACCAGTGATAGCAGTAGACAAACCCGTTTACAACTCAGCAATATAAGCTATTTGTTTTTGAGTACAATGGTCATTTCTGCATGAGTTTAGCCCAAATAATCATTGGAATCAAAAGGAAATTCATATTATTCTGTATTTATTTCCTTAGCTTAATTGTGTGGTGGAAAGTTAGTAGGAATTAAGAATAAACCCTTTAAGGAAAAACAACAATTTAATAATCCCTATTTGTCATTACTGTGATTACACACAGTTATTACTGTGTGTCCCCTTTGAGGTCATTACTGTGATTATTTAATGCTAAAAAATATTTAGTATATTATTATGTCTAATTGTATTTTTTTACTGTTGTAATAAACGTTCGTGCTATACTCCTTTGATCTTGAACTAAAGATTATAAGGCATTAAATTATTGTCTCTGGAGACAACTTTATAGTTTTGTTAGGTGTTATAGTTTAAAGTAAAAAAGTCCAAATAACCATGAATATTTTTTTCAATTTTTTAACCTACACTGTTATACAAAGTGTATAAGGCAGCAAAAAAAATCATTACAAGTATATTAACGATTTTAAAATCGTTAGGAATCGAAGGCATGAACAAATAAAAGTAATACAAAATGTTCCTCACCTAAAAATTAACTAACCTATATCATATATGACGGCAGAACTCATTGTATCAATTTTATTGTACGAAAATATCTTATATGACGTTATGAACGTCTTAAATTGATAGAAATCTTGTATCTCCCAAAGTTTAAACGCCAGGCTTAGGATTTGGCTTACACGTTTCGTGGTTATTTTACTCCGGGCGATGTGTTAATTGGTTTACGTCATGCATTTGCGTTTTACTTTCACTCCTGCACACAATATCGAGAAAGTAGTGTTCCCGTAAAAAGTCTCCAACTTAAGTAACAAGTGGAAAGATTATTTTTGTTGATGACGAAGCTAAGAAAGTTGTTTTCTGGCTTAACTTATATATAAAATATACTCTCCAATTTTGAATGTCGACTAATCACAAGGTTTTGTTAGGAAATCAGGCATACTCCCTAAAAATGTATATGTCGTAGCCACATGCTGTAATTGGGCACTTCATGAAGTGCCCAGCTCGCCTGGGCACATAGTGTAATTGAATGGTTTCATTAAAAATTACAGAATGTGACCAACAAAACTGGGCACTTCATGAAGTGCCCAACGCTCGTTGGGCACATGCTGTAATTATTTCTTTTACACTATGTGTCCAGTTCAGATGCTGGACACTTGATGTAATCACGTAAAACTGCTGTTTACGTTGCTGTTGGTAGTACTGTATCCGATGTATTATTTTCAATAGTACAAAATACAATTATTTTTAAATAATTTTGTAAAACATTAAGAATAAGATTGTCTTCCACTAAACCAGACAAAAATTCTTGCCTGTATGTTTTATTGTGGTTTCCTCTTCTATGTTTTCTGAATTATTCTGGCTACACATATAACTATAAAACTTATTATTATTCAAACAACAAACGGTTGTTTAAATAATAATATTAATAGTGATGCGTAGCCAAAATAACTCAGAAAACACAAACCAAACAATTCAGTCGCGATTTAAATGTTGTATGCTTTAATAAAATAAAATACATGAAACACTTTACCTATTACATTTATATGTAACACAACACATAAATATTAATATTAACCTATTTTGTCATGTTTTAATTTTTTAACTTCTTACTGAGTCACCCTTTATAAACTTATAATAGATTAAAATATAGCATGGTAAAACAAATTTTAAAAAAGAGTAATAAGAGTCTTTGAAAAAATCATAAAAACAATTCTTTAGTTTCTTATTGTTATAGAGATTGAAAACATTTAATTTATATAAAATTTTACTATTTCGTTTTTTTGTAATTTTATTACATTGACGACAATTGAGGTTTAAGTTTTTCTTTTATGTCAGTATGAATGAATTAACATAACATCATTACATCAAGCCTTTTCTATGTAATTATTTTTATTTGTTTATAGAATATTAAAAAACGTGTGTCCTGTTTACTTGACAGCTTTTCAAAAATATGCCTTTTATTATGTTCGTACTGACATCAGTAGCTTAAAAATCTAAGTTTATATTATTAACTCAAATATTTGGAAATTCATATGAAGCATTGTCTAAGGGGATAACCTATGAATGTTAAACGTTATTCAAAAGTAAGTGGTTACTAGAAAGTTCTAGCGGTTCGGTTTTTAATCATTATTAATTTTTTTGATTGCGCATTGCCTATAATTTAGAATATATATTTATTTGTCTTTATCCATAAGTACATTGTGTAATGGACATCGTCTGAACAAATAGATTATTTTTATATGCAATAATATAATACTATAATATAATACTATAATATAATATACAATAATATAATATTTTATACTGCTGTTTGATGTGATAACTATTTGAAACCGACAATATTTTTATTAAACTTTAAACCAATTATAAGTGTTTGTTTTATCCTAGATTAAGATTGTTATCTGTTTCTTTTAGTCTGAACTCAACTCATACACCAACAAATTCATTGTCTAAATATAACGTAGACTAATTATATTTTCAAAAGGCTCATGTAACTAAAATCGATGTTAACATATTTTGATTTGAATAAATAAATATAAATAAATAATATATATTAAAAGGTTTAATAGCAAACAGTAACATCGGCTACTTTAACACGGACATTGGGATTTAATGTAAACATTTGGATTGGTTTTGACAGATTTAAAATCGACTGCCCAACATGCCTCAATAGTTACACCATGTGTCCAAGGAGCACTTCATGAAGTGTCCAGTTTCGTTGGGCAGATGCTGTAATTTTGATCGAAATACTCGAGTTACACTATGTGCCCAGGCGCGCTGGGCACTTCATGAAGTGCCCGGGCTGCGTTGGGCTCTTCATGAAGTGCCCAATTACAGCAAGTGGCTACGACATATACAAAATAACTTGAACGTATCTTTGTGTATCAGTGGCGTTTTACATTAATATATTTTTCTTTGGCAAACCTTTAATAGGCCAAGAGGCTTGGTTTTTTTCATTTTCAAATGCTACACTGCTGGATATCATCGTGGCACTAGGAGTAAAATTGTATTTTCATAACTTAACAGGCACATATAAAACACTAGCAGATATACCCGCAGCTTCGCCCGCTGGAAGGATGACTAATTTTAATTAACTCATATTATGCCATGTGCAATTTTTAGGAATAGTTATCAACTGGATTGCTTTGGGTTACGGGCTATTGGCGTACAATCACACCCTTAAAGTGCAACTGGTAATTTCATCTAGATTGAAAAGAGAAGATGTAATGTTTCATCTAAAAATGTTCCCTCATGATTAGGAAATGGTATGAATTAGCTTTCTTCCATTTGCGAAAACAGAAAATGAGAGATAACACGGGATATAAAACCAATAAATACGGTAAGGGTGGGTTTTCGACTAAACATCAATCTCCATGTAGTACGTTTGAAAATAGACCGAAAACTGTGAGAAAAAGTAGACTGTAAATGCCTTGGCCAAAAATATATTTCCCAAACTTTTCTCAATCACATTGAAGATCGGGTCACTAACCTATCGATAAGGCAAATTATTGTTGTAATGTTATACTTTTGTAATTGAAATCTTCATCAACTAATTAATTTTAATTTTGAAACCCCGTTTCTAGTACATATACTCGAAATGAAATAAATGTCCATAATGAGTCTTAAGATTTTAGTTTGAGAAGGTACTTATTTATCTATTTATTTATTAGACGGATAAACCATTTTAAGAGAACACAATATTGTACTTCGGGCGGTTTGTACAACGCAAGTAGCTGGCATTTTACAAAAATATAGTAGATGGCTAAAATGAAGTTGTACATAGTAGATTGGATATCGTACCTTTTTCTATCCCTTGAAAATATTGTATAGACCCCCCATACATAGTTTTTATAACTAAAATAGCCGCCATTTTGAATTTTTATACTATATTTTATCCATCTGAGAAAGAATATTTTAAAAACCTTTCTTTATTCGCATCTAGTCTATAAAGAACATTTGTGCCAAGTTTCATGGCCCAAAGTCTTGCAGTTTATAAGAAAGTAAGCTTTGAAAGCAAAAAAACGGCCGTATTTTTAATTTCATAATATAACATATTTAAGCCTTTTGAGAGAAAATATTGCAAAATCCTTTCTTAGTATACGCATCTAGAGCCTGTAAAGAATATGTGTGCCAAGTTTCATTGCTCTAAGCCTTATGGTTTTTGAGAACTGTGATCAGTCAGTCAGTCAATGGTTTTTGGATTATATATAGGCCTATATAGATAGATTCCTTTGCCAGTCAATATCATGTCCATACTCATTAACCATTCACTAAGTTAACTGAGCAATAGTTTATTACGTTAAAGTAATTTGCTAACCTGCTGTAGTATTCAAGTGGGCATTTCTCCAGTCCTCACGGTCTAGTAACCTAACAACTAGGGCCTACAAGTGCATTTTGTAACTGGAAGCTGTAAAAATCACGGTTATGAGTTGCTCAAGAAGCAATTAAGATCGTAGAAGGAACAAAATCGGGAAAACCGCCATTTAAACTGTTTCTCGCATTATTCATTGCTGTCTGTAATCATGCAGAAAGAAAATCTGGAACGAATCAGAGTTGATATTTAATTATTTATGTATTAACCATAGAGAGACAGTAAATTTTGATTAAGTTCTGTAGAACTATCCACCGATGCCCAATCTTTATATTAATTGGCGAGCATGATTCTTGTAATCCTTTTTTCTCAGCATGTGGGGTATAGGAAAAATCTAAGCACACCGTTAGAAAAGCACTTTCATGTAGATGTGTACTCTAATCCCATTATAATTTACTATAGTTTTTTAAAAATTGAAAAATGAATTTGAAATTATAAAAAAATTACATGGGCATTATACATTGTCATGTTGGTTACGGAATAACATTAAAATGTAAACAAATGCAGTCAGATGTTTCATTGGAGCAATAAGTTCAGACTAAAGCTAAATGTTTTCTGGCTGAATTTCAATCAGAAGGCGATACCTTTCAATTGTGTTTTCTGCTCTTCCCCTTCCAAAGCTTTATTATTTTGTGATTGCCAGAGTGTATTCTCTTTGTTCTTAACATATGGGGTTCTGAACATTTTTTTCTTTTAACAATATACTAGCTCAGAGACTACGGAAGAAGTACCTTTTCTACATGGCGTGTGATATCATTACAGTAATAGAAATCGTCAGTTACTCAGTTTCTTTAAACACTTTAAACTTTCTAAACGTTCAACAATTTAACCAATTATTATTAAGAGGTTTCCTTCGGTATAAATTTAAACAAATATATATTTATCAAAATATTTGTAAAAAATCGTATGATTAAGTTTTAATTTTAGAAGTGAATGAACATTTATTTAATTCTAGCACAGAATTTGAACAAAGAAATGAAATTAGACAATAAGCATATTTTTTTAAAGAGTGAAGCCAGGCAGCCTGGGAAATCTCTCTTTATCCTCCTCCAAACGCATTATACTACCTCGTGGTGTTACGCAAACATATTAATATTTAGACCGTAACACAATCAATTCGTCGGCGCGGGAGTGTTATTAAACTTCACGGTTGGTTTCACTTTGAGTTGGAAACAAGCCACTTTCATGTTTAATTTCCTTTCAAAATAAAAGTTGACAAATAAAAACGCAACTGTATTATGCCTACCAAGGTCTTTACAATAGATTTTAATTATTTGGCAGATAATTATTATACAAAATAATATATTCAGGTGATTTATCTTAAAACACCTGAATAACTACCTTCATAAGATTTAGTTTTGATCTAAGGACGATTGATTCATCAATCACGTGGTACATTGTACTATGTGGTCTATATGTAGCCTAACTTCCATTGTTTGGATTCGTAAATTAGGAGAACGTGTAATCGCACGCAAGTGTAATATGATAGCAATAAGGCAAGACCGCGGCAGCCAATCAGAACCTAGGATCGGTGGAAAGATCTGTATTATACCGCCGAACGTATTATACAGGGTGTCCCAAAATTATGGTAAAATATTTTAGTATATGATAGTACAGGTAAAAATAAGAAAAAAAGTTCATATAAACATAGGTCCAAAAGTGCTTCGTTTTCCGTCTGTGTGTCTGTTTGTGATTTTTACATATTTAATCATATCTCATGAACCTCTTAACGTACAAACTTCAAACTTGGCACATGGATGAATACTATTAAGACCTATTTTTGTATGTAGTATCAAATTTCTACTTTGTACCATTTCAAAATGGCGACTGTTTTTTGTTTTCAAAGCTAAATATCTTAAAAACCGTAAATTTTAGAAAAATTATACAAGAGACAAAAAAGTTGTGAAATTTAATCCAATTAACGCTGATATTAAGATTATGATGATTGGACTACTAATAACGGAGAAATATTAACTTTTCTGAATAAAAACATGGTCCTTTAGAACAAACTGTCAGAAATTTCCATGTTTTTATTGGGAAAAATTAAAATTTCTCCGTTATTAGTAATCCGATCATCATAATATTAATATCAGCGTTAATTGGATTAAATTTCACAACTTTTTTGTCTCTTGTATAATTTTTCTAAAATTTACAGTTTTTAAGATATTTAGCTTTGAAAACAAAAAACAGTCGCCATTTTGAAATGGTACAAAGTAGAAATTTGATACTACATACAAAAATAGGTCTTAATAGTGGTCATCCATGTACCAAGTTTGAAGTTTGTACGTTAAGAGGTTCATGAGATATGATTAAATATGTAAAAATCACAAACAGACACACAGACGGAAAACGAAGCACTTTTGGACCTATGTTTATATGAACTTTTATTCTTATTTTTACCTGTACTTTCATATACTAAAATATTTTACCATAATTTCGGGACACCCTGTATAAGCAGCTTCCCCCGATGACCGGCTCTCTTTTTCAAACAGTTAATTAAAATCTGTGCAAAAACTAGTAGTTATGAATTGTGTGGTTGGAACCACAGTTCTGAGTATTTTTTCTGATTTTTCTATTTTTTAATTAAATATTATAAATAATAAAGTCTTGCCTGGCTAATAATATTTATTTAAATTCTTTAAAAAAACTTTTAGGAAATTTGTTGTTTGCAAATGACAAGTTTTGCCCTAGGTAAAAATTTCAGTTTTCCACATTTAAAATCATGAATTTTAATACAGTAAGTCAAATTTTCACAATTAATACAAAAAAACTTTACCAGGGCTTTTATTTAAAGTTTTATTTCAGTTTAAATGATAAATAATAAAGAAGAATTATGTCAGAGAACAGAATAATTAATTATACTGTGAAGATTATTTTCAAATAAATAATTAATTGTGCTATCTTTAAGTATAATATGAATTAATGAAGATAAGTGTTTTAAGTCGATTGACATGAGGTTGAACAATGTATTTCAAAGATTGATTAATTAGATTTTACGGGGAAAATTATAGGGTGATAACTATTTTACATTTTTGATGAGTGTATATTGATCTCTGTAGTGTTGTTCACATTATACAAGAATTGCGGCGTGAACGTCGAAAGTCATAGTTTAATTACGTTAAAAATACATTTCACTGTGTCTACAAATCACAAATAAACAATGTTAGGGAAAGACAACTTTCCTTATTTGGGGTCACCAATCGCTCCAAGCCATGTACTCAATACTCCAAACAAATGCATTCGGGCGATTTTAACACTTCGCCTAATTCCACAATCGGGTAAATAAACTAGTTATTTCTCAAGCTAGTCTAAGGTTAATCCTGTTAATATGTTGGATAATTACTGTAGGATAACAGCTTCTAAGTGAGTCCTCCAGCCAGACTAAATCTTAATTGTTTGTTTACAGATATAGCTGTCAAGAGAAACAATGTTGTTTGGTTACCTCTAATGCCAACACGTTTTCATTTAATTGCTGATTGGAATGTGTTTCAGATTTTCAAAATGAACCTATTAAGACGTTTAAAGCACAAGTTTCCCAATACTTTTTTTTAAATTATTGTAGCTATCATAGCCTTAAAAATCTCAAAGTTTGTCTTGTAACCGGCGGCAAGTCACAGAAATCGACTTTCATTGTGCCTAAGTCTTAAAAATTTTACTTGAGCCATTAGTACATATTTTAAGCACGTCATTTGTTTTGCAACTCGAACTTTAAGCGATTTCATAAATGTTCACAATGGTATCGCCAACCAGTGTTGTGTTATGAAAAGCATCTCAGTATCATTCGAAAATGTCAACTTATAAGTGAGTGCAACACGGGCATCGGGGCAGGAAGTGCCAGTTATCGCCACAGTGGGGCCCGTGCTCCAGCGAGGTGAGCCGGAGCGGGCAGGGCAGGGGCCCGTGCTCCAGCGAGGTGAGCCGGAGCGGGCAGGGTAGGGGGCCGTGCTCCAGCGAGGTGAGCCGGAGCGGGCAGGGCAGGAAGCTCTGCTCCAGCGAGGTGAGCCGGAGCGGGCAGGGCAGGGGCCCGTGCTCCAGCGAGGTGAGCCGGAGCGGGCAGGGCAGGGGCCCGTGCTCCAGCGAGGTGAGCCGGAGCGGGCAGGGCAGGGAGCCGTGCTGCAGCGAGGTGAGCCGGAGCGGGCAGGGCAGGGGGCCGTCCTCCAGCGAGGTGAGCCGGAGCGGGCAGGACAGAGGGCCGTGCTCCAGCGAGGTGAGCCGGAGCGGGCAGGGCAGGAAGCTCTGCTCCAGCGAGGTGAGCCGGAGCGGGCAGGGCAGGGGCCCGTGCTCCAGCGAGGTGAGCCGGAGCGGGCAGGGCAGGGGGCCGTGCTGCAGCGAGGTGAGCCGGAGCGGGCAGGGCAGGAAGCTCTGCTCCAGCAAGGTGAGCCGGAGCGGGCAGGGCAGGGGACCGTGCTCCAGCGAGGTGAGCCGGAGCGGGCAGGGCAGGGGGCCGTGCTGCAGCGAGGTGAGCCGGAGCGGGCAGGGCAGGAAGCTCTGCTCCAGCGAGGTGAGCCGGAGCGGGCAGGGCAGGGGACCGTGCTCCAGCGAGGTGAGCCGGAGCGGGCAGGGCAGGGGGCCGTGCTGCAGCGAGGTGAGCCGGAGCGGGCAGGGCAGGAAGCTCTGCTCCAGCAAGGTGAGCCGGAGCGGGCAGGGCAGGGGGCCGTGCTCCAGCGAGGTGAGCCGGAGCGGGCAGGGCAGGGGGCCGTGCTGCAGCGAGGTGAGCCGGAGCGGGCAGGGCAGGAAGCTCTGCTCCAGCGAGGTGAGCCGGAGCGGGCAGGGCAGGGGCCCGTGCTCCAGCGAGGTGAGCCGGAGCGGGCAGGGCAGGGGGCCGTGCTGCAGCGAGGTGAGCCGGAGCGGGCAGGGCAGGAAGCTCTGCTCCAGCAAGGTGAGCCGGAGCGGGCAGGGCAGGGGACCGTGCTCCAGCGAGGTGAGCCGGAGCGGGCAGGGCAGGGGGCCGTGCTGCAGCGAGGTGAGCCGGAGCGGGCAGGGCAGGAAGCTCTGCTCCAGCGAGGTGAGCCGGAGCGGGCAGGGCAGGGGACCGTGCTCCAGCGAGGTGAGCCGGAGCGGGCAGGGCAGGGGGCCGTGCTGCAGCGAGGTGAGCCGGAGCGGGCAGGGCAGGAAGCTCTGCTCCAGCAAGGTGAGCCGGAGCGGGCAGGGCAGGGGGCCGTGCTCCAGCGAGGTGAGCCGGAGCGGGCAGGGCAGGGGCCTGTGCTCCAGCGAGGTGAGCCGGAGCGGGCAGGGCAGGGGGCCGTCCTCCAGCGAGGTGAGCCGGAGCGAGCAGGGCAGGGAGCTCTGCTCCAGCGAGGTGAGCCGGAGCGGGCAGGGCAGGGGCCCGTGCTCCAGCGAGGTGAGCCGGAGCGGGCAGGACAGAGGGCCGTGCTCCAGCGAGGTGAGCCGGAGCGAGCAGGGCAGGGGCCTGTGCTCCAGCGAGGTGAGCCGGAGCGGGCAGGGCAGGGGCCTGTGCTCCAGCGAGGTGAGCCGGAGCGGGCAGGGCAGGGGGCCGTCCTCCAGCGAGGTGAGCCGGAGCGAGCAGGGCAGGGAGCTCTGCTCCAGCGAGGTGAGCCGGAGCGGGCAGGGCAGGGGCCCGTGCTCCAGCGAGGTGAGCCGGAGCGGGCAGGACAGAGGGCCGTGCTCCAGCGAGTTGAGCCGGAGCGGGCAGGGCAGGGAGCCGTGCTCCAGCGAGGTGAGCCGGAGCGGGCAGGGCAGGGGGCCGTGCTCCAGCGAGGTGAGCCGGAGCGGGCAGGGCAGGGGCCCGTGCTCCAGCGAGGTGAGCCGGAGCGGGCAGGGCAGGGGCCCGTGCTCCAGCGAGTGAGCCGGAGCGGGCAGGGCAGGGGGCCGTGCTCCAGCGAGGTGAGCCGGAGCGGGCAGGGCAGGGGCCCGTGCTCCAGCGAGGTGAGCCGGAGCGGGCAGGGCAGGAAGTGCCAGTTATCGCCACAGAGGGTCCCGGGCTGAGGTCAAGAGTTTATTGTCGACCGACCTTGACGTGCTCTTGATTCAACTTTGTTCTCGCTGATGTATTTTTGACGCTAAAATAGACATAGGTTTTATTTTCTTATCACAACTAAGCACCTGCACTAGGTCATTTCTCTTCTGTTACCTAGGCTCGTCTCGTCATATTCAACACGCAACTGGCAGAGACAACTTCGCAATTCCGTGCTGGAATATAACGATATATCGTCTTACTTCTAAAAAATGTTCATTCAACTAATTATAGTTATTGAGTAGTTAAAATTGTTTATCGACCTTTACCAAAAGTATAATTTAGAGCTAGGGGTATCTTCTGTGTAATATAGAAGATTACTCAGAATTTTGAAACGAGTTTTAAAGAATACTACACCAGCGTCAATTTTAACTGCTTTTATTAGAACAATTTGCCGTCAACTAGGCACGTTGCAAGAGATTTTTACAGTACCCTTTAAGATTTTAGCATAGGGCTACTTTCAAGCTTTGCTGTTTATCACCTGGACTGTTTTCCCTCTTGATTTGTCCAGGTATTTGCTTACTATTCAAATGAGGCGCCATTAGTACATCCTATTGCGTTCGCCGTATGCGATGGAGCCTGATAATTAATATCGCAATGGTCCGTCCGACTTGTGAAACCTCAGCTTGGCTGAATCCTTGAGGCTTATGGTCTTGTGATCACTCTTTTATATTGCATACATTATATAATACACAGGTTACCCAGTACTGTACATTAAAAACCTCTAATATTGCATTTATTTCTTAGGTTTCTGTTTTTAAAAATTATCTTATTTTTGTAGGCTTATTTACTCTTCCTTAATTACTTATTTGATTCCTGTTCTGTAATCAGTCTCTAAGGTAACAGACTATTCCAATGTGAGAGTGGTTGGGTGCAGTCTAACTTCATCATGCATTCATTTTTGTCTTTAGTGTTTATGTACCGTTAATCAGTTTGCTTGATTAGGATGTGAAGAAAAATTGGATGATAAAAATTACAGTGTGACATTATATGAACTTTATTCATGTAGACTTTTCACTTCATACATTCAAACGATTAACAACTTGTCTGTACACAATTAATGAGTTAAAAACAACGTTCTTAGTATCATACTTTTAAGTTAAAGACTATGAAGTCAAAAAGGCAAATAGATAAATCACAAAATGTCTCTCTTGATTATAGGCTTCTCAATAGAGAAACTTATTCTCATGTAATTCATGGTTGTTTTATGAGTTTCGAATAATCTCGTGCTGCCCAAAGCGAGGCCTCCACACATGGATGGCGAAGGATAACAAGTGTTGTTCACTCTCCTTCACCACAAGGACCACAGGAGGACCCGTGGCCCAGGAGGCGCGACTTTCACGTGGAATCACCTGCACGTGCATGACCCTAAGCACCCAAACTGTTTCAAACTGTTTATTTAATATCTATCATAAACGTTTTTCAATCCTAAACATCTTATAAAGTTCCTCCTCTTTCGAAATCAGCTTTCTTCCCTAAATATCAAGTTTTAGAGAAAGAATTTCCATTTCATTTTCTCGTCTTTTCCAGAAAGCAATTAATTCAATGTTGTCAACCATTTGAATTCCAGTTTAAAGCATTGAGTACACGTTTTTCCTGACAGCCCATAGAGTAATTTCTGAAACTTTCGTACAGATGTATTTTCCATCTTATTGATCACTAACCGCCCTATTGGACACTTGATCTTTCTGGTAGTTGGCACAATTGGTGTCCGGATAAAACTACAAACGGACAAAACTACAAATCAAAAGAATGCGGACAAAACTACAAATATCCTGGGTCTGCTACCTGGGGAGGGTCAGTAGGTAATCCAAACAAAAATGTAGCGGACAAAACTACAAAGATTCGGTCAACCGATTTTGATGACCTTGTTGGGAGAAGATGTGTCAGTTTGCTGGACCCGTTTATTATTATTTAACGTATGACTAACGACTAGAGAGAATCATGGATACGTACGAGAGAACGGGGAACATGCGATCATGCTTAGGTTAAGAGTGCTATCGTACTCGCAAGCTCTGCAGTGAAGCGATGACCATGGACAGTAGACGCATTTTTGTAATTATTTCTCATCCGTCTTGAATTGTATTTAATCCAGCGACAACATAGTACAAATAGATGGAGCACACGATCCGCGACTTGTAGCCTAAATTTGCATCTAGTCCCTATGCACGGAAAAAAACAAAGTACGTAAAAAATTACAAATACGGTATCAAATTAAAGCTCTGAATCTCAAAATTACTACAGTACCAAATATAATTGGTTTACAGGTAGTTTACCCATCGTAAACACTGATAACCTAGAAGCTTGTCCTGACATTTTTTAGAGAAGCTGCCGGCACCTGTAACGTTTCTATAATGGGTAAACTGTTTCAAAATAATTTATAGTTGGTACAATAGTAATTGTGAGATTCAGACCTTTAATTTGATACCACATTTGTATTTTTGTAGTCGAATATATTTTTGTAAACAACAGTTTAGGATTGATTTTGTTTTTATGCAGGTGCCGCACGGATAAACTCTCCCACAACAACTAAGATATCAACCAAACTATGGCAGCTATTTTTTTTCAAAAGTATGATTTTAAAATTCAACTCTTTAGCAACAATTTTTACCGTTTTTATTTTACCTTTTTTATTTTATTTTACCTACTTTCCTAGTCGAAAGCACAGACCAAAAAAATTGTATATTTCACTACTAGTCACGAAAGTAGCCTATTTCCGGGCAAGATAGTGTTTTACTTGCGAGGCATAAGCCGAGCATATAAAACACTATCGAGCCCCGAAATGGGACTTTTGTGACGAGTTGTGAACAATACTTTTCATCACGATGCAAATAAGTAACCAAACTTATAAAAAATCATCCAACATTTCATAATTCAATCAATTTTCTATAAGCAAACACAATACGGCTGAACTGTCTATTTTTGTTTAAGAGTCAGGTGGTTGAACTGTCAAAATAGGAAAACCGTTTGTTTGGGTACTGCAAAATTTTGTTTTGGTACGGAAATGGTTTGATTGGGTACAGGAATGAAATGTTTGGGTACCGAAAAAGCAGCTGCTCATTATTTATTTGTTTTGACGGAAGGAAATCGAGAGTTTTCGTAGATTTAGCTGTACGGTAACGGGCAATTTTCGTATACAGAGTGATGAAAAAAACTTTTTATATGGTCTGTGGTCCAAAGCCTGGATAAAGGGTGATGGAAATCAGAATTTAGTTTCGCTTCACTTAATGTGGAACTCTAAGACAGCTACCTATGTGAGCTATAACTGTGCTACTTTAAGAATCGCTCAAGTCATCAAAATCGGTTGACGGAATCTTTGTAGTTTTGTCCGCTACATTTTTGTTTGGATTACCTACTGACCCTCCCCAGGTAGCAGACCCAGGATATTTGTAGTTTTGTCCGCATTCTTTTAGATTTGTAGTTTTGTCCGTTTGTAGTTTTATCCGGCATTCGGCACAATTTTGGACATTGTCGGTAAGAGTTTGGCCCCATTGACACTGTTTTTTATCATACTACGGCGAATTTCATTTACTCGGTGGGTACTTTACTTCAGTTGTGGAAAAAAGGCTGCCTCACACCAAGGATACCTACGACACAAATTCCGCAAAACTTTTCTCTGTTGCTAAATTAATTAGCCTCTTTTGAAGTCATATTTTATGGCTCTAATTGACTTAAAACGAAAACATAGCTAGGATAAGTAAAGGAAATAAAATACTAACATATTCAAAATAACGAATAATAAATTTTGATGTGCTAGCGTCTAGAAAAAAGGAAATTATTTTTACTGCAGGTTTTGAGATCTTGGCTGAGAAAAAAATGTTTTATTTGAGTCTACACTTGTGCACAAATGCCTGATATTATTGGGGATAATCTTCGGCTAAAAATACACAACAGATAATGCAAAACGAAAAGCCCTTTTAAAAATGCGAACCGAAACATTAACAAATACTCATACACGCAGCAAGAGTGCGGCCAGCGTATCCTGAAAGTGGGAAAGACGCAAACCTCGTATGTGCATAGAATAAGAATGCATTAAAAAGACTTGACAAATAACTTAAACAAATTTATTAGATTCTGGTTAAACTACGTTAATAAACGCACAGATTCGCTCTCCTGAGCCAGTTTCTACTAGTTTCTTCCGGAACAGACAGGCTACATAGGGAGGACGAGATGTAAATCCAAGAGTTTCCTTGTAATTTTCATCTGTTTATGGGACTCTGCAGCAGGCCTTGAGAGCCTCAATGAAGATTTCAAGGAAATGCAGATTGATTGTACTTTTTAATGTTTAATTATATGAATTAAAGGTAACATAAAGAAAAAAAGCTATTCACATTTTCACGTTGTTTGAGCAAGAGATTTGGTGAGGTCTAACTTTTATTTGAGTAAATATTTTGCGAATCCATGAGCAGAAAAAATAACTCTGGGACATCAGAGCAATGTTATTAGGTAAGTTAGGGAATAAGAATTCCGTGCTCGCTCGATAAACGTAATCATCGTTTTACCAAAAAAGTTAATAGGCTTACGTCATAAGGACTTCAGTGTGTATCCAATCACCAAAAATTGCACAACATTCGATTGTCCAATTCATAATTTTCGCAATCAACTTTCGCAACCACTTTGAAAATACTGAACATCCGAACATGAAAACCTGTCTAAGGTAGTTCAGCCATTCGACACTCTTCCGACGGTCACGAGCCCAGTTCCTCGGGTTCACTGTCAATGTCGATGACACGGGGAATTGCCCAACAAAATAAAACATCGCGCTGCATTCTACAAACAAGAGGAGATTTCGACACAGCTTGTTTTGGGTCGAGTCGACTGCAGACCGGTCCCACGTCTTAAGAATACATAGGTTAGAACCAGTTGACAGCCGGTCTTCGTCTGCACTGTGGAAGGAGCCCACAGATGGAGGAAAGTTACTGCTACATCCGCATGGTTTGGTGACTTCCGGTGGGCCGTTACCAATATTACCGTTTCTCAATACACAATATCTCGAACGTGCAAATAGTTTGTATCAGCGCGTAAGAAATCTGCCGAGTGTTCGTTGGTTTCTCTGAATCCAACAAATGGACCCTATTTATGATTTTCTATAACTTTTAACTTTGATTTGTCATCACCCAATGGGTGGAGTTAGACTAGGGGTCAAATTCGTGTAAAAAGTTTTGGAGTATATACTCAAGTTTACAAGCCAATGCGGTTTCATGAGGCTATGTGGGTGAGCGCTATTCTGGAATATCACCTAACAAAAACAGAGAGAGTAAAAGAATCTAATACCATGGTTATGAAGCCACGTTAAGATACTGTATGTTGAACCACATGCATCAGTGGAGGGAACGTGCAAGCTATATGGGCGTTAGACAATTTTACTTATAAATGGCAATCTCACTTGATTGGTAAATTTTAATTCATTACATGTACGTATTGCTTGATGCCATGTTCACAATTTTTCATGTAGTCATAATCAACCTCAGGTTTTCAGTCTACTTAATTGTTTTAAGGGCGCCACTGGTGGGGGTATCTCCTACTTGCCATGAGGTAATTGACAAATGATATGCAGTGTCACTTTGAGCTTAAATAATAGCTTCAATATCAAGAGATGGTTTTCTGAGGAAGCTCGATCCAAAAGTATTTAGGACAATTATTATTGTGATTTTCCAACCTTAATATCTCTTCAGGTTTTCAATGCCTAAGGTATAAGATACTGTACGTTTTATCGGTCCAATCATCTGGCTGTTTGCCTTCAATGGGCTTCACAAAAACCGCACGTGCGTATCAGTTACAGGAAGATGATATGACACTGAGCACTGTCTGGAAAACAAAGGAAGGTCTCTGCGGAGGTATTCTGCACTTTATAAAAAAATTACATCCTGGTCTTATGTAGGCTATAATATGTATAGGGGAGGAGTAGTGCTCGTCTGAGTTGATGGTGAGGGAAAAAATCCACAAACCACTATGAGAAACTATTATTTAGCAGATGAAGTTCTACTAATGAAGATATGTAAGTTCATGGTTGAAAAACAAATATTATTTATTAATCTGTTCTCAAACAAATTAAATACAGTTTTATTACATCTCTTTGAGGAAAGCTTTCCAAAAGCTCTGCAACCAATGGAGCCATGCGAAAACAGGACCATGGAGAGTATCGTGGTCTTAATAGACGATAACTTAAACATTTTCAATTTTTGGACCAGATCTGTCGAGTCCAAACCTCTTTGTCATCGGAGTCATCACGTGACCACTTGGCTTGCAGCCTGTCGTTCGTATTGTTCTCTAGCGACGCGCTGTGCTTTTAAACAGCTGATTGCATAAATTACGCACCTGCAATAACGCGGGTCAAGCATCGGTCCTCCATAGTTTATTTGAATTAAATCCTATTTGGTTGTATATAAAACTTGGTTAACTTCTTTTAAAAAGCTTATCACTAGACTCCACGTCATATTACGAAAACTAATTGAGAGGAATGTATTCTTTTTGGAATTCATTGTTTTCAGTAATTTTTTATGTTTCATTAAGTTTTGAATTTTGAAGTCGGCAAAGTTAAACATTGCATCCAAGACACTAAAACCAACTAAAGTCGAATACATTTGAGGCGAGAGAGCAAATTAGTAAAATGATATGAGATTTAGGCTCGTTGTAATCAGTTGATTAGGTCTGCTTCAACGAAAAAAGTATTGCGAGTGAAGATTTATTACAATTATTGAAGAAATTGTAGTTGCTGGCTCAACAGCTGTCAAAATGTTTTTGTTTTGGATTTTTACGGATATTTCCCATTACTGATCAGTAAAAACAAGTTTCACAACATTTCGGGATCAGAAATCTGATTATTATAGAACATAAAAAGATAAGTAAGATAAGTAAAACACAGCCAGGAGGACCTGGACAAAAAACATAACTAAAACAGTGAACTGTTGAAACTGTCCACTAAAGCTCGAAACAAAACAAAAGTACGCAGTACAACACAGAAATCACAAAATATCAAAAATTACAACAGAACACGACCACACACAAACAAAGCAAAGCAAAGACTAATCTTTTTCAGATTTCAGATCCCGAAACGTAGTAGAACTAATTTTCATTAATCGCAATAATAGCTAATGTTCGCAAAAATAAAAATAAAAACATAAACTCACCATCAACAGTTGAATTTCGAACAAAACATTGTCAAAATAAGATAGTGTGGAACCCAAGAAGAAATCTATAGTTGTGCAACAGCTAATTTTTATAGATAATATAGCCTAGAAAGTTTAACATTTTAATTGCATACTTCCAAACCCTACCCTCTTATATGAGCAACTTTATCTTGCGTGCGTGCGTGCCTGCTTGCTAGCTTGTTTGCACAAAAACGGCTTCAAAGATTTCCTTCAAAGTCTGGAAATAAGTATTTTATTACTCAAATACGTGTTCTATGCAGATTACTTGGCCAGAAAAAATCTAATAGCATAGTAAAATTAATTTTAAAGCTGTAAAACTTTAACATTGGGCTTATGAGTTGCCAAGGTAACAGCGAAATAAATAAGGGGAGTGTAAACAAGTGAAGTAATTACAACAGCTGCTTGCAATCTACATAAATCAAGGAAAAATACAGCGTATGGGATAAAGATTGCATGGAGTAATAAAAAAAGTTTATATTAATCGATTTTATGACATATAAATATTTTACAGTAACAGGATGAACTGGTAATCATGAAATTATACCGAGCAAGGCTCGGTCCACCAGGTACCTAGTACGAGAATAGTTTCATTGAACCGATCTTTTAATACGCAGAAAGCAGATGCAGATGTTCGAAACTAATTTTAAGAATCCATAAGAGTTCTAACTCAGTACTCCAATGGTCATTTACCGGGTCCGAGTCCGAGTAAGGTCAGAGGCACCGGTGAAAGTAGTCTATAATGGACATTACTTGAGAGCATGTTGAGTCCTGAGTAATATTATGAAAACATAAAAAGTTTGGTATGTGATAGCCGTAAAACATTTTACGTTCATTTAGTTTTTTCCAAGTATAACTCAAAGAAAATTTAACTATCATTTAATGATTTTAAAACTTTTAATTTCTTTTAACTATTTGTACAAAAAATCTTCAAAATACATAATTGTGAAGCTATTTTCATTTCAATAGAAAGTACGCCTTGCTGTTGGCAGGAACAACTATAGTATTAACGTCTTTCTTGCATTAATGTAACTCAAGGCTTAATGAATAGTACCAGTTTGCAGCACATAACAGCCTCATAAAGCCATTTAAACGTTTCGCCGTGCGAAGAGTTCTTGAACCGCTTCTATTTGTAGGCCGTCGGAAATCAACAGTTGGAGGGGATCGAAAGCGAAGCTGCTAACTGGATGCGGAGGGAAATGCGGACACTGGACACCGACTAGTCTCGACTGGGGCGGAAGAGAAGAGAAAGAGACTTACCGGTCAGACGAGTGAGAGAGTGAGAGAGAGGAAGTGTAAGGACGTTCGTCGTGGTCGGTCGTCAATCTGCAACAAAGCGACATGTCGTCAGAATGTTACGTATGTTCTGTGGGATATGTCATGTGTGAATAAATAGAATTACATCTAGCTGCTTTCATAGCTATCTCCGAATTGTGGCAGGATTTTCCCCACAAGACCGAGAGAAATCCATCGGGAAGCAGGGGGGTCTAATATTTGTTTATCATATTGCAGACAACTTTCTACAAGTCAAGCATTGCGCCTCTTCAACATCTCACCTCACCGGTATAATACACTACTACACATTACATCTAGCCTTCTTGATAAAGAAAGCATCGGTTTAGTTATTAGTGTGCTATGTTTGCGCTTTTGGGCAATGAAGTCGTAATGTTGTAAAATATTACAAAGTACAAAAGTAATACCTTTTTTTAGTGGCAATTTAAATATATTATTACAAACCTAGGTAGATTTCGCCTAAAAATTTTAAATTAGGGTTTAACAAAATTGTCTTAGTCTTGATGTAAAATGTTTGCAATTCAAGCATCATCTACACGGGGTGTATTACTTAAGAAATGTGGGTGCAAAAATAAAACAGTGAATTTTTCATGTGTAAAATGATTAAAACGCGCCTAATTTAACTGCAAAGTGTGATTTGTTAAATATTCAGCCCACCTTTACAATAACATAGGTTTAGGTGTTACTTTGTCCAATGAAGCTAAAACCCCTATTTCGGCGAATAGATGAAGTGGATGCTAGTAGTAGCACGTTTACGTCAAATGTAGTGAGAAAGTCTGACATTTGAGAGTTTATAGTTTATTATCACGTAATCCTTAAATACCATGACCATTAAATGCAAACCAACTGAGATCTCTTCCGGGGAAGTGACTCCGCTTGATCTTTACTTCCGCAGGTTCATTCCGCTGGTTTATTGACCATGACAGGAGACCGGTCTGCCATAAGCGCCGGGCTTCCCTCTCTCAGGCATTTTTCTGCCAACAACATCTACAGCCATAAAACCGCCAGACATTTATCGTAGGTCCCGCATAAACCGAGATGAGTCCAGACTAGATGTCCACACATGAAAAGTCCACACAAACAGAGATGTCGTACTAAGGTCTGTGTGAGCCTGAAGATACAGTCTTACTCAATTGTTTTACTTATTTCGAAGCCAAAACAAAACAGTGCCCGTACTGGCTTAAAAAGATTTTGAATTTTATAACCCAACTTGACTCATTTCTTGCTCAGCTCTTGCAAAAAATATGTTAGTATGAGCAGTGACGGATCTAGGGGGGGGCAGCGGGACTGCCTGCCCCGGGTGCAAGCCCGAAGCAACTTGCTGGCTCCGATTAAGAAAAACGTGAAAAAATAATTTAAAGTCAATTTTTTCGTTTTGCGGCCGGCAAATAGTAGCATAGCTGCCGGAAAAACTGTCGCTTCGCGGCCGTCAAGCCTATCTCTGTTTTCGTGGCCGTCACCACCTTTCTCATTGTTTGATAGCCAGAAATCGCTCGCTAGTTTCGCAAACGGAGAATTGCTCACTCTCCCACGGTCGAAAAATCGCTTGCTCAATTCGCGGACAAAAAATCTCCTGCTTGTTTCGCAGCCGGCAGATCTCTTGGTCGCATTGTGGACGAAAAGCCTTTCGCTTTTTCGCGGCCGTCACCTCTACTGGCCGTATCTTGGCCGGATAATCTGTCGTTGCTGGCAGGCATATTGTTTCTTTGTTATTTAACTGCCAACAAGTCTCTCGCTATTTTTGAGGTCGTCATATTTATTTGCTACATCGAGGCCGGAAAATCAATCGTTTAGACCGCAGCCGTTTGTCGCATTGCGACTGGAAACTGCTTGCCCTTTTCATGGCCACCACATCCCTTCCGGTCGCATCGCGGCTGTCAAATCGCGGTTGTTAATACCACGGCCGGCAAATCTCTCGGTCGTATTGTGGCCGGAAAATCGCTCAGTGTTTCTGTGACCAGCAAATTGCGGTCATAAGATAAAATCATATTATGATATACAAGATAATTGCTCATCACATCAAAGACGCTTTAAAAATATAAAAAGTTGTTGTGTTTGGTGCTGAGGGGAAGGGGGACAAACGCCGATTTTGCCCCGTGCGACAGAAAGTGTAGATCCGTCACTGAGTACGAGACTTGCAAGAAATAAATTGGCGTTTTTAAAGTATTTTTTTCATAACTTGTTCAAACTTTCATTGCTGCATTCAAGCCTATTTATTAATTGCTATAATAGACCAGTCATTTTAAATATTTTTCAAAAAATCGGGTAACCAAGTGGGACTTTTTACCATATGTTCCTTGATATGTCCTTTGTAACCCCATCACTTTTTCGAAAATAAAACTTGTGCTCAAGCCGCCATCTTGGAAAATGGCGGCCAAAATATAGTTTTTGAGCTATATCATGATTACTATTAAGTTTAGAAAACAACTTCTTATACAAAAGTTGCTTGGTTTGAAAAGGCCTATAACTTTTATATTTAACATATTGTTGTGCAACAATTGATGGAGCCGCCATATTGGAAAATGGCTGCCAAATAGTATTTTTTGGCTGGTGCAGCTTAATTGTAAATCTTACTACAAAGGTTACTGAAGAAAAGTTGCTGAGATTTTGATGATCTACAACTTTTATATTTACTTTATTATTGCAAACTCACAAATATAGGCGCCATCTTGGAAAAATGGCCGCCAATAACAGTTTTTTGACTGGGACTTTTTTAGTATTGAATTTACATCAGCAAACTAAATACAAAAGTTGTTTGGTTTGGAAAGACCTATAACTTTTGTGTGTAACATATTGTTGTGCAAAAATTAATAAAGCCGCCATCTTAGAAAATGGTGGCCAAATATGTTTTTCTTGGAATTTTCAACATGAAAATTTAAAATTGCCAAATTTTAGTTGGCATCATTAGAATCAGCTTGAAAAATCAAACAATTTGGTTTTTTGAATCACTGATTTATGTCCACTGGTAACCAAGATATTGAAAATAGTAAACAGAGTATGTTGTCCCTATATTATCCTTATGGGAATGAGAAAAATCGATATCTCGCTCATTTCTTGATTTACATTAATACAACTTTGTGTGCGGCTTCTTTTAGTTGAGATATACAGGTTTATGGCTTAAAATAATCTATTTTTACGTTTTCTTGGCAGCAAACCTGCGTGCTCATATACCACGTTATTCTTATGGAGAATATTTTAGCAAATTTACTTAACGTCTTCTACTAATGATAAGTACTTTAAATGATGCTTCAACGTATGTAAATACAAATTCCAACATACGATTAAGCCTAGTATTAAATAATATAAACATAAACTCATAAATAAGAATGATAAAATATTGTCCATAACAATAACATGGTATATGAGCACGCAGGTTTGCTGCCACGGAAACGCAAAAATAGATTATTTTAAGCCATAAACGAATATATCTCAACTAAAAGAAGCCGCTCACAAAGTTTTATTAATGTAAATCAAGAAATGAGCGAGATATCGATTTTTCTCATTCCCATAAGCATAATATAGGGACAACACACTCTGTTTACTATTTTCAATATCTTGATAACCAGTGGACATAAATCAGTGATTCAAAAAACCAAATTGTTTGATTTTTCAAGCTGATTCTAATGATGCCAACAAAAATTTGGCAATTTTAAATTTTCATGTTGAAAATTTCAAGAAAAACATATTTGGCCACCATTTTCTAAGATGGCGGCTTTATTAATTGTTGTACAACAAAATGTTAAATACAAAAGTTATAGGTCTTTCCAAACCAAACAACTTTTGTATTTAGTTTGCTGATGTAAATTCAATACTAAAAAAGTCCCAGTCAAAAAACTATTATTGGCGGCCATTTTTCCAAGATGGCACCTATATTTGTGAGTTTGCAATAATAAAGTAAATATAAAAGTTGTAGATCATCAAAATCTCAGCAACTTTTCTTCAGTAACCTTTGTAGTAAGATTAACAATTAAGCTGCACCAGCCAAAAAATACTATTTGGCAGCCATTTTCCAATATGGCGGCTCCATCAATTGTTGCACAACAATATGTTAAATATAAAAGTTATAGGCCTTTTCAAACCAAGCAACTTTTGTATAAGAAGTTGTTTTCTAAACTTAATAGTAATCATTATATAGCTCAAAAACTATATTTTGGCCGCCATTTTCCAAGATGGCGGCTTGAGCACAAGTTTTATTTTCGAAAAAGTGATGGGGTTTCAAAGGTAATATATCAAGGAACATATGGTAAAAAGTCCCACTTGGTTACCCGATTTTTTTAAAAACCGGGTTTTTTCTTCTAAAATGACTGAACTATAACCAAAATAAAATGCTTAATGCAATATATTTTAACCAAACCGGCTATTCACTGGTTCACTCACCCGAATTAATTTTCTTCTTTTTCTATAGTTCCAAGATGAGTGAAACATTCTTAGCTCAAACATCTTCGAAAGCTGTCGAGTCAGCAGACCAGGCTGGGACTGAGAAGTTATGCGTCCATCAAGAAAATTATTGACCGGTGGTGGCGGACGGGTAGCAGGCGCTAGAGGCTACAATTATCCTAACTGTTACCCAGGAATGTGAGGCTAGTTCTACAGTTAGGTCGGTCAGGTGGTCAGCCTGGCTTGGGTGACATGCACCTTGAGCTGCAGGTTCACTTAACTTCGGCCTCTACGCCTCTATGTAACTTCAGTTACAGCGCCTAGGGAACCGGGTCCAAAACCCTTCCAGTTTTAATTTGGTTGGTTGTAGCTCACCTATTTTGTTGGTTAGAGGCGATTTTTGGAATGAACGATTCTTTATGTAGGGCTAATTCCTCTTTGTAATACCGGTGGTTACAACAATCAGATTTCCTGATGGGAAAGGCATAAAAATTAAATTACTTTGCTTGAATTCAACTCAACGTTTCTTTAGGGCTGAAACTTTTCTCCTTCCTGGTGATGTTCCTTAGCCCGCCCGGTCTCCAGAGGTAATACCTTGTGACTTTTGGTTGGGGTTGGGGGGTTACCTGGAGAGCAAGGTTTTGGCTACGAAACCTCAAAATATCGCTGATTCAAAGAACAGAAGTAATATGCAAGAATATGCAGAAGTAATAAAATTGCTGCAATGCCAGCAATTTGCCTAAATTTGTATATTTAATTTATTTAGAGTATAATATTTGGTTTGCTATCTAAATATACTCTATTGTACATTGATTTTCACCAGATTTTATCGGAAACATAGGTAAACCTCAAACGGCAAATCTCTAAAACGTCCAAATGTTGTGGATAATAGACCCCATAATAAATCTGTTAACGACAGCTTTCCCATATGAATCTCCTAGAGTGCTACATCTAACAACACTCGGCAACCTCGTCTAAACCACCACCGCCAGCCACGGTCGCAGGTCCAAGGTCGAGGGCGCCCGCGGGAGTCGCGCCCCGGGCGCGGGCGGCAGCGTCGTGGGCGGAACGTCGTGACTTTCTCCGCCCGTCTTCCCCCGCGAAACACCGTCATTATCGGGTCGGCGACGACGTGAGCAAACCGTGGGTGGATAATGTCCGGCACTGGACTAATAAGAACGTTGTTGTCTGCTAGAGAGAAAATATGGCTTGTCTTAGGCCTATATTAGTGCGCAGGAAAATAATTCAACATAGAGAAATTGTTTGACGGTTTGAAAATTAGTCGAGTTTTTCTGTAATTATGTAAATATACCACATCTGGGATCGTCATACTACAATTCCCAAAAAATACAACTTGGGCACCATGCCGACATCATGGATCTCCCCTTGTGTCACATGTTAAAGCATGAAATCACTCATAAAAGCAATAGAACTATGCTTTTTATTCCAAATTATTTTTCTATATGTGAACCGGTGATTGACATCTTCAATTTTAGAAATGTTATTTGAATTAGACTAGTCAGAAATTAGTTATTACATTATTATAATCCTAGTTAAATTTCGCCATTTCCGGCATATCGTTTTTGGTACTCACATCAGGTCACCGTAACTGACGATAGTCCATAGATACTTCTACGCAAAACTTATAGTTATAAAAGGATCAAATAGCCGCCATCATGGATCTCCCCTTGTGTCTAATTTTAAAATATAAATTCACTCCTATAGCCTATATTATGAATGCAATATAGAACTATGCAGTTTGCTCCACATTAATTTTTTAAATGTAAACCAGTGATATGACAGCTTCAATTTAGCAAACTGGGTCATTTGAACTAGACTAGTCAGAAATGAGTTATTATTCATAATCCATGTTTAATTTCGCCATTTCCGGCATGTCATTAGCTACTCATACAAGGTCACTGAAGATGGTCCATAGATACTTTTTGAAAAACTTGCTGTTAACTTTTCACTCACAGTTCCAGGAGATTTATAAGGTCAATATAAATTATTAGTCATTTCCGGTGATTATTAATCATTTCATTTAATTTCATTTCAAATCATTCTTTTAAAATAAGTCATAGAGTCCTTTGAAAAGCTCTTTCTTTTCTCTGCAAACATCTGTCTTAGTTATCTTGAACCTTCCAATAATACAATAAATATTTTAATATAAAATGCAAAGAACAAATTTACAGCCCCACAAATTCCTTACGTGAATAACAATCGAGCCATTGTCGAAACGGAATAATCAACCAGAATCAATCAAAACTACGCTGACATAAACCTAAATAGATGTTGACGTTAGTGTATCTGATTATAGTGTTGACTATTTTTGTGAACAATTTCACAACTTTTGAAGGCTGTCTACTTTCTATTAGCTTGTTTTATCGATTTTCACCATTTCAGCATGATATTTCTCCCCTATAAAAGCGTTCATTTGTTTACGTGTAAACTTGTTTTCATTTAAAAAATTACTGTAAGTAATTTTAAACTCCTCTTAGCCGATTATCAATTTTTTTTAAATTTTTTCATATTATAATTAGAAATAAAATTTCAAAATCTCTTGGCCAACCGTCATAACACAATTTAATAAAGTCATCATTGGCATTTAAAAATCTCTTAGCCCTCCGACACTGCAAAAATAAAATCCTCATTGACAAAATATATAATTGTTATAATTTAATAAAATCACCTAAATATTCACACTTTGACAATTTACCTAAATATTTTAACTCATTTAAAGCAAAATATTTTATTTTGGGTGATGTTTGTATTTTTAGTTGTTGTAAAATGTTTTTTTCATTCGAACATAAACAAACTGTATTATCATTTCTATGGACATTTTTACTAGAATTACTTAAATGCACACTTACATAATTGTTTTCCAGTTTTCAAAGCGATCCGGAAGCGTATTGTAACTTTCAAAGCTATCTTTATTATAACTTCCTCGACAAATGTGTAAACAAAAATTGTTAATCTTATATTTTCGGATTGGCATGTTCATTCGGCACCAGAAGAGCCATTATTAGAAACGGCGCGGCGAGAAGACAGCAACAATCGCTGGAGCAAATCATTAACATCTCGTTAGACATTAGACATGATTAACGGCTTTACACTTTGATAAGGCTCACTCATTATTTCCATAACGGATCCCATTCATCGATGACACTGTGCCTGTTGTTCTTAAGTAAGTTACAGTGAATAAGCTTTGCTTGAAGTGGATGTAAGTTTTTGATAAAGTAAATTATTATTTCTCACTTCAGTAATTAAATATTCACATTGAGTTTTGATGTTTTAAACATGTTTCAAATTATAATTATATGTGGATTTAAGGTAGGCTATACAAAAATTATTTTGGTACCATAACTGTATTCAGGCCTTAATTCGTATTTTTATGATAAAAATGTACGAATGTATTTGGAGATAAAACATTCGAATTTCAAAATAAGAAACGTATTTTATTCACTAAAATACAATACTAATCATAAATATAAGAAGATAATCATATTTTCAATACCCCCGTTGCAGCAGACCTGCATACTCAGCGAATTTCAAATACAAAACAACATATTTCAATCCTATATAGCGAGATTTGACATGTTTTTGTAAGCTCCATAAGAATAACATGGGGAATGAGTATGCAGGTGTGCTGCTACAGGTATATTAAAACTGGGTGGTTTTAATTCAATATTTAGTAGATCTGAACTAGAAGAAGCTATTTACCAAGTTTTATTGAGATATGTTGAGAAATAAGCGAGATATAGAATTTTAGTTATTTCTCATAAGGTTAACATTGGGACAACGTACTGTGTTTACCACTTTCAATATCTCGGTAACCAATGGACATAGAGCAGTGTTTCAAAATACTAAATTGTTTGTTTTTTTGAGCTGAATTCAATGGTGCCCAAAAAAATTGGATAAATTTTATTTTTCTATGTAAAAAACTCTAAAAACCCATTTTTGGGGGGGTTTATCCCCCTTTACCCCCCCTTCCGGTGGTCCGATCGGGCTGGTTCACGAACTCGTCCAATTGATTACCACTTTACATGTCCGTACCAAATTTCATGAAGATCGGACCATTTTTGCGGCCGCTATCGTGCTAACAGACATATATATATATATATATATATATATATATATATATATATATATATATATTCGAACGAATAGTGTTTTTTGCTTCTGGGGGCCCCAAAACGAAAAGTTATAGTGGTCCCGAGCTTAGGTCTTACCATGAGACCTACGGTAATAGCTTCTTCCCTATAGGGGAAATTCGCTAAAAAGTTTAAAACGTTTTATTTTTAGCCCACTTTGCTGGGCACTATGTTATATACATTGACGTACATTTTACGTATGTTACATTTACTGCATAAGAACTATAATAAATTAAAATTTCGTATCTTATATTTTTATTAAATCAAATTTTATAAGACAAAAAACTGATATTTTCAAGCGGTTGTTGTATGCACTAAGGCTTATGTTCTACTTTCAGGCGCAATCTTAAATTATTGAACAATAATGCTATAGGGACTGTATTACAGTATTCAAGTTTATTCCTATCCGAAGATTAGAAAACGTTTTGGAAAAGTAATAGTAAGAATTTGTAAACAACTTGACAAGAATGTTCGTATTCAGTATTTCGACTGTGAGTAATAATATCCCTGATATAACATAGATAAATTATTTTTGGTTTATAAAGGGTAATCATTTTTGTGTAAAAGTTAGTTTATAATTAACCCACTGAATGCTTTCCAAATATCATTGTATTTATAAACAGAAATTCTGCCAAAAGTTAAATTTAGCCTAAAAACAAAATATATTATAAACCAAATGTTTAAAAAAATGGAAGCTATTGCCTACACGTTTTGTGACAAACTCACTTGTGAGCGAGCGTTGTGACGATCTTAACCTAAAAACCACCGAAACCGTTCAACAAAATCTTCATGGCCTCACGGTATAATGGAAGAAACATCTTGTCTTGGGTAATCGTATATTAACTTACATAAAATCCCCTCAAACACTCTTTACGCGAGATGTCACTAAAAATATCGACATCATCATACTATTCTATAATGTAGCATTCATAGCATCATTATAGAATTTATGATCGAATATGCTCTTCTTTAAAGTTGCTTGACTATGAGACATAAAGCAAGTATAAATTAAAATATTTTGTAGTTGCCGTTCATATTTCTCATTTATTAATAAAACGTGACCAAAATCAGTCAATACAAACAGGAATATCAGTTAACCACATGTCTTGAAACAATTTTCAAAAAGAAGCTCACGAAGAAATTTAAAAATCGATCTCTTTTACGTTGCCGTTATTAGCTTTTTAACTGGAAACTTGCCAAAAAATACGTTGCCATAATTTTACATGCACACGTAGGCCTAATTGACTTCATCGCACATTTAATTTCATAATCCATTTAAAGATTTTAAAACAATTACGTTCCTAAGAAGTTGAGAAACATTTTATATAGATCGATATAGAGTTGCAATGTTGCAATTTAAAATGTATTTACCAGAGGTGGGGGCGGCACGTGTGTCGGGGCGGACGTAGTCAGTACAGTGTATCCTGCAGGCGCGGTACACGGTCACTCACAGGCGGGTGCGCGCGGGCCACTGAGGCCGCAGTAGGCCACCAGGGGGCGGCCCCTACTTTCTCCAGCCCCCCGCGTGACGTAAGCGCACCTGCGTTACTGGCCAATCTGGAACACTTCGCGGGAAAAAGGCTGCCCAGTCTCGTTTATCGGTATGGGTGATCTGTGCGTATTTTGCGAGTGGGTACTAAACTTTTCGAAACGTTTGGAACATTACGAGAGAGGATTCCGGGTCAAGTGATTTCGTTTGAACCTTTCTCCGCCTTGAGACTGCGATCCTCATCTAGAGATCATGACGGATACTGTGGCGGATTCGTGATAAAAAAGACATAAGTATTTAGGAAATAGAACTCTTCGAAAAATCTTAAAAAACTATCAATAATTTTATTAAAACAATATATTTGGATTTTTAGTTGGTGACGTTTACCTATTAACCTAAATATTTTTTAATAGAAATCTTAGCCCCGATACCATTTTAAAATAAAGTATGAACACGTTGAGACGTAAGTCAACGTTTTTGTACAATCCCAGACGAAAATCTATCCATCGGTTTTCATGCTGCAGCTCATTGTAAATACTCAATTTATGGAGAATTTGAAGGAGATCAATGGTGAGAGAATTTGTTAAAGCGCAGAGTGAGGATGTTTGAAAACAAAACATTTCTGTTACCGAACACTAAGCATATCGGCGCATACTGAACCTAAAATTCGCGACTAGGCCCAGTGGACCGCGTAACTTCAAAAGCAAGGCTCTACACTTTTTCACTTGCAGTAGCCAATTTTTCCGATAGTTCCAGGATTAGTTTTTTTGTAAATATTTCCTTATGTCATCCTATCTACCACACAAGTTGTCAATTAGTTCTATCTATGTTTTTGTGTCTATCTTCGCCACTGGCATTTTTTAAATTTTGATAGATACAGGATCCTGGGGGGAAATAACCCTTCACTGATAAAATGAAGTTTTCGGTTGCTTAAAAAACCCCTGTGTAAATGAATATTAATATACCAATTGATATATTAATATATAAATATATTAATCCGTTGAGCAGAAAAAATCACAATGTGTAATCGCAAGTTACTTCATAACTTTTCAACTGTTTTAGTAACATTAATGTTTTTCGGAAGTTGTACTTTACGACGAGATTTAAATTTTAACCTAAAGATAGTTATTTTTGTAAGAAATGAAAACAAGTTTAATAACTGATACCCCATCCTAATGAAAATGGACGACTATTCCTCAGCCCTGTTTTATATATACTGTTATATATTGTAGAATTTGTTAACTGTTTTCAACGTTGTCTTTGAGAACAAGACTTTATAGTTCAGATTCGCCTAACAAGTCAGAACAGAGAGAAACAATCAGAACAGAGAGAGAATGGAGAGTTTTCGAAAAAGGGATAAAACAGAAATTGATTTAAATTGAACAACTGTACAAGCTGGTTGCAGGAGGAGGACAGGGAACTGTGGTTTGGTTCATGAAGGATTAAAACTGCTAAGCAAATAAATGTTATGATGAACACCCGATTGTAGTAATTGGTAATATGGGAAAAATTTGTAGTTATTGCATATCAAAGTATAACGCAAAATATGTGGTAAGGTTGCTGCCATAAAATATGCCACCCCTGATTTACTCAAATGTAAGAATGAAAGAACAGCAAAATATATTGAATTAAAAAACAGGTGATTGGCAAGATTGACAAAATTTTGTAGTTACAGTATTGCATATCAAAGAAAACGCAAAATGCGGTATGTGCTGGCTGAAAGGGCAAATAATATTGCTACCACCAAATATGCTACACCTGATTTTCTATAATGTATGTATGGAAAAACATCAAAATATTGAATTTAACCCTTGTAAGGCCGTCGGCCCTTTAAAAGAAATTAAACGTTATATTTCTTGCTTCCAAATTACGTCTTGCGGATCTACGACTTTGAATTTTTTTAACCCAGTGAAGCGGGTTACTTTTAGCTAGTTTACTATAATACAAGAAAAAAAAATATTTCGAAGGAAGGTGGACAAATTCCTTCACAATATATTTTTAAAACGTTTTGACCAGCGGATGAAGGTATTTTTCAAATTTTAGTGTGTCATGCTTGCTACCGACAGCGTTGTAAAACTACAGTGTTGCTCTGTACAAATCAAACCTTTAATTCGTCGAGAGGCGGCGGCGGGCAGGATGCACGCAGCGCATATCAAGTGATTTTATTACAGTATGGGGTTTGGCAACACAGTTTCGACATAACAGTTGAGTTCGCTGCTTTGGCCAGCGGCGGGCCTGCGGCCTTCAGTGGGGGGGAAACAGCCTTACTGCTTATTATATCGGATTATTATATTGTTTTTATCCGAACCTTGGAAGCAATCGCAATTACTACTGACCTCCACACGTGCAAGTACCTGTTGTGAAATTAGAAAGTGAGGCTTCGCAGAGGTACTTTAAGGTGATTAGTGATCGCTGATAATGAAATGATGAACTTTTTTATTAGAATAAAAATTCGATGTCCAAATATTTGTAGGAAAACCATGTTAACCATGTTAAGAAGACGTAGACACGTAGTTATTTACCTATACTTTATTCACCTGGGATGTAGATGTAAACGTTATATTATAGATTCGTAGATGATGTCATTCACTCGGGATGTAAATGAACGTCTGGAAGAACGTTTAAAATCGATACGTCAAAACATGATTCTCTTTAGATGTTCCCAACCGATGATGGGCTTGCCTAGAGTACACCATTGGAAATGAGGCTTATTTGTATTTTTTAATCATTCCAACGAAATTGAGGCGATTTGATTCCAGAGCTGTGACTCTAGATGCCCGTGTGCGCAAGTAATTTTGTATAATCTAATGAGACAACTTTGTATTTGTCCAGTAGACATACGGCAATAATGGGTTGCTATGCAAAAGGTCGGGTAATTGTGATTTTGAATATGTTAATGATATTACAATGATATAACTATTACATGATATTACAATTGAGCTAATGACACCAAGTTTTCGATCTCGAGCTTCCCCTGATCGCCACAGAGCGTGCCACTTTCTGACAGACCTATTTTTCAAATTTCATCATAGGCTATGTATAAAAACCATACACTCTGCAGAAATTTAAATAAAACTGAATTCCCTACAATTTGAGTGCTTTTGCAGCTCTGTAGCTTTGATGATGATCCGGGGGTATGCTCCTTCAAACATAAACAAAATTCTTTTACAGTACTTGAATAACACTCGTCCATTTGAATAACATGGTAAATTTGGAAAATTTGGAGGCCACTAGGGCGAAGTCCTAAACAGTTAGGACAAAATGGATAGCTTAAAAATATTTTCACGCAAATTTACATAAGTATACCAAGATGCCAAGATTAATGGCAAGCGGGCAAACAGTTTTCGAGCCAACTAGTCAAACAATTTCTATCTTCACATATAACTATATGCAAACATGTAGAAAGCTAAGTTTTAAGTTAACTGTTTCGAAGACAGTTTGGCCGTTTAGGATTTAATTTTGCATACTCATGTAAATTTGCATGGAAAATATTATTAAGTTTTCCATTTTGTCCTAACTATTTTATGGGCTCTGAAATTTCAAAGATTTCCCATGTTGATCAATGACTGTAGTCATGGCCGCCCCAAGGGCGGGCGAGCGGGGCGGTCACCCCGGGCGCCGCGGCTGGGGGGCGCCATGGCTGGAGGCGCCGCAGCCGTTTAAGGAAAAAATACAAAATATCGCCGACATGTTACAGGGCGCAAATATTTATCGGGAAATTATCACAAAATTTTATCAAATGACTATTAAAAAAATAAGTCGTTCTCTAACTTTGTTTCTACTCCTACAACTAAAACTCGTAGATAAGTAAGTCGTAAATGAGTACTGTATACCTACATCGACTTATTCATGGTATCAAATCATGATATTACTGTATTGAGTTTTACTAACTGTGAAGGCTGACGCCTCTTACTATGTATTGGATTTCTTTAAATATAGTTTACATTTAGTCAGTGCTCTTGGCGTAAAGGTTGTGATGATTATGATAGCGAGTGTGAGCCTTAATCGGAATACTGTACCAAGCCCCTGTTTCAAAACGAGCTTCACAAGTAAAAACGCTAGGAAAAAGTCATTAACAACAACTAAAGTAAAACTATAATAAAGTGATAGTAATTTTTTAAATATCAATGTCAATATTAATAATCCACCAGCATCGTTTTCAAACGGGAGCCAGGGCCTGATTTCAAAACGATGTTGGTAGATTAATTATACTGACTTTCTAATTAGTAAATTTGGCAACCACAAATATTTTCCTTAGAGTTTCTTTACTTTCTTTACATCTTTGTTAATAATTTTTTTCCCAGTGAATGGTAACTAGTACTTGTATAAAACCCGTTTAAAAATAAGGCCCAATTGATTTTTTGACCGATGGATCTGCCTGACAGATGAATTGATAGAAAGTATGTCTTCTCTGTTTTATATCGGATGAATTTTAGTACGGAATTAATTTTAAAAAAATACAGGAGTGTTATTAGCAAGGTTTTTTTAAGCTATGATAAAAAAAGCTTACTAGCTTTTTTACCTTTTTTTAGCTGAGGTTTTTTTGAGCTACGAGTGAATTGATAATTTAAAACAAAATTAATAGAAACTAGTAGCAATGAAAACTAATTTTTTTTTTTGGTAGGAGGTGGAATGCGTTTACGCACACTGAGGGGCTCGTTGCCCCCTCAGTAGTGTCGGACTCCCATGAGCTCGATGTCCCATGAACTACCGACTAAACCACCTCCCTCGGCACCGAGGACACTAGCCTGGAACTGTTTCACACATTACTTCGGGCTAGGCCTTTGATATTACGCCACTAGGGCAACCTCCGTGGGGAAAAGCTGAGGATTAAGGCCGATCGAGGTCGACCTTTTTCGCCCGAAGAATGGCCTGGACGTAGTGCTGGACACAGTTCCAGTTGCCTACCTCTAATGAAAACTAATAATAAAGTGACTAATAATAATAATCAGGCGTATTCCATTCGCCCGATTCGTAGCTACTGACAAAATAGTATGAAATAGTACGAAAATAAAAAATAATTGTGTGAGCCTTATCCCCAATATATATTTTTTGGAATATATAGTCAGCTAAGCAAAAATGTTTTTTTTTCAAGGGGGCGCACGTCGAAAATTTGCCCCGGGCAGACTGACTGTAGAAGATTTTTTTAAATCTTCGAATGACCAAATCTCCGGATCCATCAGGACAGCTTCAGAGCTGCAAGAGCTATAGAGCTGCAAAAGCACCCAAATTGTAGGGAATTTGGTCTTCTTTAAATGAAATTTAAAAATTTCTGTAGCATGCAATATATATATATATATATATATATATATATATATATATATATATATATATATGTATGTATGTATGTATGTATGAATGTGTGTGTGTGTGTGTGTGTGTGTGTGTGTGTGTGTGTGTGTGTGTGTGTGTGTGTGTGTGTGTGTTGGCATTTGAAAAAGTCCAGTAAAATGACGCACCCTGTGGCAATCAGGGGAAGCTCGAGGTCGAAAACTTTGATTTTATGTTACCTGCTCAACGCTAACAACGTATCCAAAAATCACAACTACCCGAACATTTGTATTCAACAATGTATTATTTTACTGAACTATATATATGAAAGGAAAAAAATACTTATTAGTGATATATTTTTAGTTCAAAAGTCCCCACAACTTTGTTGTGCCTTTCAAGGGTCTATAATTTAGCAAATGGAACCAATTTTAGTGACAGTCTTAAGTTCAGTTCTGGCCCACTTATATAACATACTGTAGAGCTGGTATATGTTGAGCAGAAAATCAAATCAAGAAATAAACATGCCTTTTGTATATTATACGAATAGGCAACTACTTGTCCGAATCAGAGCCTACACTTGTAAAACTAAATTCAAATTTAATGAGTTATATACCTGCCAAATACAGTAATCCAATTGTTGCTGTGGTAGCGTCAGCTCTGGAAATTCGTAAATCTATGAAGCAGGTGTTGAGTGCGCAATGGAAATTAGCGTTTAACATGTGGTTTGTGTTTGTAGTTCATCAGTCATCATGCTCATTTGCTTAAATGACCTGAGATGATCTTTTTAATATTGCTAAAATCTTCTGAAAAATGATCACTTATAAAATATATAATCTTTATATCATTAGTAGTGATGTATTAAATTAATGTCAGTTATTAGTTCTAGGAGGATATAATTATGTTTGTTGTACAAGTCGTTTTAAAATGGCATTTTTCTGTTTCGTAATACATTATTGGATAATTATAACAATTTCTACTTTCACACTGATATTTCATTATCTCTATTTAGCTGATTTTTTAGCGGAAACTAGAGTACAAGCACTGAAAGAAACCACTACGGTTTTTTAGTCAAATGGTCTGGCTAAAAACTTTCTCGTTGAATTTCATTTATTACAAGAAAATTAGCCTGATTTTATGAAAGCAGTAGTAACTCATTATTGTGATATATAGCTAAACTATTTTGGCAATATGTATTATTGCTATTTTATAAAATTCTCAATAATATTAAAGAAACAAATTGTTAAACTCATAGATAATATAGCTACTCTAATAAATTAAGGATAGCTTTGAGAGCATTTCTTTTTTCAACATGAATTGTAAAGCTATAGTGGTAAAATTGCATTTTTCATTTGAAAACGGGTCTTAAATAAAACTATTTCACTTTAATAAGTTTGAAATTAGAAAACATTTTTATAATTAAAATATCACTATGTCGGTGTGAAAATAAGTAACAAGGAGTGGCGGATTTTTTACAGGGCAGGGTGTTTTCGTTTACACGCAACCCAAAACTTTATTTGATCAGTGAAGGATTATTCCCCCCCCCCAAAGATCCCCGGATTTGACCCCACTATATTACTTGTTTGGGGATACATAAAAAGTATGGCCTACGAAAACAATTTACAGGATTTTCAGCACCTCAAACAAACGCAACAAGTTTAATACAAGAAATTTAAAGAGGTACTTTGCAAAACGTGTTCAGGAATTTTGGAACGTAGCACAACTTTGTATAAATGTCAATGGCGGATTGTTTGAACACATAACGTAAGCTAAATGGGATCAAACTGAAATAATAGGTTGTATACAATGTAAAGATTATGAAAAATACTCATTTCATCTTTATATGCGCATTATTCAATCTTAAAAATGGGTTGTGTTTAAAAAAAACCTGTACAATTTAAGTGTGTTTTACTTACAAAAAAATTAAATTTGGCCGAGTACAAAGACATTTTGGCTAAAGGTTGTAGTAAAACTGCCACATCTTTGTGACTGAAGCAGTTCGGTTCTACGGAAGAAATAAGCAAGAAGAGATGTTTTAGAGCTACGTCGACATGGCTGAAGTGCGTAGTGACACATGGGCCCTTGTGTCAAAGTCTCTCTTTCGCTCACCTCCAGGTTCGTACTTGAAAAATGCCATTTAAGCGTAATATTACAGCTTTATACTTTGTTGTCTAAACGAAAATATTGATTATTGAAAGAACGTAGAGTAGGATTCACCTAAGTTGGCCAAAACAAAAGTAAACAAATTATTAGCTCTTTACGAATTCAAGCATAAAATCCAGCTGTGCTGAAAACATTGTCAACGAACATATGTTTTAGTGTAGCACTTGTAGCAAAGAAAAAGGTTTGATGCAATATTGCAATTGGAAGTTCACTTGCGCAGCTTAAAATATTACTCAGGGGCTTTTCCAAATTAATAATCTATTAACAGAGAGAGGATGTGTCATGGATGCGGCCTGGTAAATAGTCTTAGATTTTCTTATGAAATAATATATACAAAGAAAAATCGGCGAGTTTTTGAATAGCCAGTACTACTTGCTGCAAGTCAGCAGCTGAAAATAGAGATTGTTTCATATTGAGGTCAAAACTTATAAAAGGTGTTTCCTTATTGGCCCAGGAAAAAATAAACAAGCAGTTAAACAAACTAAAATACATGTAAATCAAGAAATAAAATCAAATTAAACTTTGACAGCTATGTAAAAAGGTTGAATGAAAATGATATATTCTAAAAATATGAGATATTGTAAACATTCTATAACCTATAACAACATTGTAAACAAACGCAACGTGGCGATTTGACAGTTCTGAGAAAATGTAAACAGACACCATGTGTAACCAACAATGTTTTCAATGTGACTTGTATAAAAAATTTTGATGAGATGATTAGTACATGCTTTGGCCAACTTAGGTGAATCCTACTCTACAATAATTGAAGTCCTACTTCAATCGTAACAACAAGCACGTATTGTCTGAATGTAATAGCTTACATAATAAAACAGTATTACTATTACCGTTTATTACTTATCCACGCTTCATTTATTTTACACAATAATTCACTATTAGAAACAGAGAAGCCTTTTGACACCAGATCAAGATTTTAGGCATGAGCATCTACCTTGAAAAACCCGTAAATATTAGAATTCAACTTTCAACGCTTGATTACTCGAAACTAGGTTTTTGTCGCTTACAACGTTTTACGGGGGACCCCTTCAATTCTAGACCATTGAATTCAGATTGAAAGAAAACAAATAATTTAGTATTTTGAATTATTGCTCTATGTCCACTTGTTACCGAGATATCGCTAGTGGTAAACACAGTACGTTGTCTCAATGTCAACCTTATGGGAGAAACTAAATTTCTATATCTGGCTTATTTCTCAACACATCTGAATAAAACTTGGCTTCATCTAGTTCAGATCTACTGGATAATTTCAAAAAAATCTCTCAATTTCAGTGGGCTCCTGGACGAGCAGAAAATCGACAATTGCTGAAAAAAGATAGGTTTTTACGATAAATATGTGCATACAAAACTGTCAATGGTATTACTGTATCTATCTTAGTTTAAAAAATATTAAGCCATTCCGGGACTTTTTTTACACACTGTACAAGTAATTGCCAGGTAATTTTGCATAAAAACGAATTAAAAGAAACAGGTTTTGAGAAAATCTGCCTCATTAGGTGAACTATTCATACTTAAAATAGTAAAGAGAAGTACAACATCCTAACAAGTACTGCCAGCTGTTTAAATGATTTAGCTAGACTGTCTGGCTGAATAGGCTAAATCATGATGACTGGCTGAATAGGCTAAAGAAAATCATTCCATATTTAGCAGAAACTACCATAATTTTTCTTTCAGTGAGCGTTCATCGGATACGAAGATTTATTCATATACAGCTTGCAAGCTCCGCCGTCACGAAGGAACAGAGTTTACAACCACTCCCTTTACAAATATTTAGCCCAAAATAATTGTACGGGATCATCAACTAAATGCAGTTTCAACACCAACAGCCTATTTCCTACTCTCACAAGTTCGAAATCCCGAACAAGTGCAGGAAGTTGGAATTCCCATTTGACTATACGTCCGGTCTACTTTCTTTCAACTTCCGTGAGTTACTAATAATTACCACTTCTCCATTTCTGCATGCTTTTTCAAACCACAGCAAGAAGTACTAAAAAATATAAGAGTAATAAAAAATAGTGGCATAAATCTCAAGACGTTTTAGTCGTAAAATTTATATTGATCGAAAATCTGAATCGATGGAAACTTTAATACCTCTCTTCATCGTTTAGGATTCCTTACGCTGTGTTACGCATAGTGTTATCTTTGTTTGCATCATAATCTGATGATACAGTAATTGTAAGTAATAAAGTTAATCCTAGAAAACATTTGTGTAATATCAAACCTGATTATACCCCCTGCACGCCTGCAGCAGCTTTAATCCGTTATCTATAATTATTTTAATTTTAATTCTGATTGAATAATAAATTAGTTTCTGGTCGGTTGATTAAGCTGGCAACTGTCCGATCTGGAAGCTGTATACACACCTTTCACGACAATTTACTCCATAGCACTTGTACAGAGACTTTGGATTATGTATAATTAGATGTTTCCGTGGCCTCGCCCACGTTCAAAATAATTTGAGACAGCTGGCATTGCTCCTGCACTGTTTTTTGTATAATGTCAATTGGGATTGAGTTTATTTGTTTAAATTCGTTTGCCTGAATGGATACGTTGTTACAGCTGACTTACATTATATGACATAGTTTATTTACATTAATGATGACAAACGTAGTTTATTTACATCAATGATGGCAAACAAACTCACAAACTTTCACACTATTAGTAGGATGTTATTGATATTATTTTGTTTGTAGGCCTATATTTCACTTTAACATATGAAACCATGATGTAATCAGCATCTAAAAACTAAACATTTAGGCCGGAGACACTCTGGGCGTTTTTTATCGCAGCGATAATTTTTCCGCAGCCGTTGACGAAATTGGCGTTCTTGACACACGTGGCGGTAAAAAAACGCCACGGAAAAAATATCGCAAATTACGGTACCATTTTAATTGTGAGAATGGTCTGTATTAACGAAGACAGCTTGTTTATAGGCTGGTTTCATACCACGGTGTCATTCGAGTATGTCTAGGCATAAGCCTACTGTACTCAATTTCGCCCTACAGCTTAGCTAGCACATGTCTTGGAAATTGGATTCGATGGCTACTCTAAAGCGATGCCAATATTCCGGTGATCCAATGTTCAAACCTCCATAAAAATCACTAGGTCTGGTGACCTTGGAGGCCACTGAAGTGACGCGAAATCGTTCCAGTTAGTTAGTTTATTTAACGAAATTATACCTTTAGTTCCAGTACGGCCGATCCATATGTGATGAAACCTTGTGAATATGAGTATCGCATACCCGCCTGACCATACACACCCCCCCCCCTGCATGGCCCCCCCAGCAGCCCCCCCCCATGGGGCCCCGGGTGCATGGCCTGTTGACCCCTGTGCATGGTTGTTTTCGTGTTGTGCATATATACTGGGCATCTTAATTATCTAAAAAGAAGACTATATTGGTTTTTAAAAAACCATACTGCATTAGTTACCATTTAATATAAAAATAACCTCATTTTTCATACGATCATTACTTTTAAAAATATAAACTTATAAAATCGGATTATTATTTTTCAAACACCCTGTGTATTTACAAACTGTCTTATCCATTCAAGTTTTTCTGAATTGTTATCCAACTGCACTTTTGGTGATCCTGTCTTTTTTGAGGTTACACCTTGCTAACAACAACTTCCCTAAAATCGACTTCCTATGCACGGCCTGGCTCGGAAGTTGTCTCGAACTTGCCGTAAGTAGCCCTCTCATTCGAGTGACCCGAATAAACTTATTACATGTATGAAGTGGTGAAGCTCCTGGAACGTTCTCCGCGCCGGCGCTGCGTGTGGTTACCGAGACACGCACAGCGTACTTTCTATACGCAGTTGCGTATTTACGTACGCGCACACAATGGCCCAGTGAACAAACCTGAAAAACTTCCTGATCGCTTCACAGACAAGCAGTGAAAGCTCCTTTAACACTATCGATTTGTTTTGTAACGCCGCTTTTTACACGAACTCAATTGTTGGACGCAAAAGAGAAAAAGTAATTTTTAGTTGTTTAGTCTTCAAAACTCTTTTTAGATCAATTTACCGATAAAAAATAAAACACAAATTTTGGATAAAGGTTTATGACCTGAAAGAATAAATTCGTCTGGAACAAGAAAAATAAATTCTCAATAATTAAGAAAGTAAGTCCTTATGTAATATATTTCGCTAATTCCTATTAACGTAACCGTGAACTCTAAAAAATAATAACAGCATCAAATAAAATCAGCTAATAGGCTCAAGACATATGGGCTGAAAGTACAATCGTTTATGAAAAAGATAGGACCGAATCAAATAAGTTGATAAAACTTACAGAAACTCGTGTTGACAGATTTGGTAAAATCTTCATTATCAGTACACAACGGTAAAAATACAGTATCGCCAAAATTAATACGGAATCAGAAATGGATGTGAATAATGCCATGGCCGTCTCTGGCGATGACTATGACAATACTCAATCAAAGTCAACACAACTGACTGATTCGTATAAAAAAACAGTGTGTCTCAAAAGTCCCGGACCGGTTTAATGGCTTTTAAACCAAGTAATATAGTTTGAAAATATTTTGCAAATGACTTCCGACCAAAAACACTACTTTTTGCTTTGTATGTAATACTGTATATCTGCCCCTGTGCCCAAAATGCGATTTTACCGCATCGATTTACCAAATAATTTGAAGGGCTTCATAAAAGAAAATAATGCCACCACACCCAAGGTCGATGTCATGCCTTTAAACAAAGTTTCCGCAGTTTAAAAATGAAAATTGCCAAAAGGTTTGTGTCGAAAAGAACCCATATGGAAGGTCACTACACCATCCAAAATGCATATCAACTTTTCCAAAATTATTAAAAACCGTTCTCAACCAGGGGGAAGGGGCGCGGCAGCGTGGTCCAGCGGGCCTTGACTGGACAACGTTGCAAAAAATCGGGTGTTTCCTGATTTTCGGGTATTTTGGAGGACGTTCGGGGATTTTGAGGGGTTGAGAAAAAGCCGGGTAAAACCGCGGATTTTAAATTAGTGCTGCGGGGATTCTTCCAGTAACCTGGATATGAAAAACGGGTAAAGACAGGGATTTTGGACGAACTGCAAGGATTTATCGTAATTCCAGGTATTTTATTTTTTAACAAAAGTTGGTGCATGGTTGTATTAGTTGCAGTGTTACTAGAAACCACGTATCAACCCGGTTTTTTCAGTCCTATTTTAAAGGATGTTATTTTGAAGGACGTTCGGGAATTTCGAGGGGGTTGATAAAAACCGAGTTAATCTGTGGATTTTAGGCTCAAGGGGATTCAATCGACATCCTCAATACATAAAAATATTGTGAAGTGGAGAATTTTTAAAAGTATGATTTGGCTTGCAAAAATACAGTATTCATACAAGAAGAGAAAAATAATTTGTTTTCATGGTACAAGAACAATACCTGAAATAAATAAAAATCAGTTGATATTTAGTTTGCAAGTTATTGATGTAAAACCTCCCGTTTTATCAAGCAATTTTAGAAAACTAACCGCTTTTGGGTATTTTGATTAGGATTTTTGCGGACATTTGCCATCACTGATTAGTAAAAAAACAAGTTTCACGACGTTTCGGGATCTGGAATCTGATCCCGTCTTCAGGTGGAAGAAAACCTAGAACATAACAAGATTAGTAACACATGGCGTCTCAGTTCAGTCTCAGCTCAGCTCTGATTGGGTGTGGACGTGCTCTCTCCTGTCGGGTGTTTCTTGATACTTGTGATTCCTGTGTTATTTTGAGTATTGTTTTTCTTTCAGCTTATTGTTTTCGTGACTGCTTTTACAGTTCTCTGTTTTAGCTGTGTGTTTGTCCAGGTTTTCCTGGCCATGTGTTACTAATCTTGTTATGTTCTAGGTTTTCTTCCACCTGAAGACGGGATCAGATTCCAGATCCCGAAACGTCGTGAAACTTGTTTTTTTACTAATCAGTGATGGCAAATGTCCGCAAAAATCCAAATCAAAATATTAAATCACCATCACCAACAATGAATTTCAAACGCTTTTGGGTATTTTGAAAGTCGTGCATTGGTTTTCGGGTAATCAGCCAGTTTTTATAGTACTTGCGGGATTTTTATGGGAATCGGATTAATTGCTAAAAAAACGGGTAAAAGCGGGGAGTTTTGAATGGAGTTTTCGGGTGAAATGCAGTTGAAATGCGGATGAAATGTAACAAATCTGGCTACACTAGGACCGAAGTACGACTGGCCGATATTCCCGGAGTACCGACCGGGTGCATAAGCGATTAACGCGTCGAACGTTCGCGCCGCCCGCTTTTTAGCCGGCCTCACAACTTTGTCGTGCCCACTCAACAGTCTGCCTTCCATCGTTTTTTATATATATTTGTAATATCAAGGGAGGGGGGGGGGTTCAAACTCCTAACCCCCCCTGGTTACGCTACTGCACATGGTACATAGGCAGAATGAATCAGGGCAAGACTAGGAAATTCAGACGAAGAGATGGTATTGAATCACATGTTATGAATGTTTTGTCTTGTAGGTCATACCCCTTAATATATATTTACACAACAGATACCCCAAACATTATAGATGACTCGCCGCGGAAACCCAGACTTTCCCAGAGTTACATGATGGGAAGCGACAGGAGCGGAACTAGACAGTTCCTGACGGCGCTTCATAATCCACGTTGTGCAACCTGAGGCAGACCTCGGTTATGGTTTAAGGAAAGAGAATAATTCATTTTGAAATTTAAATCTATTTCAACCGTTTGCTATGATTGGGCGGTTTCTTTTTAAGTGAAGGGGTTAAAGCTCAGTTAAAAAATTAGAAAGTTCCATTATGTATCTATAGACTGATTAAATGCACTGTTTTTTTTGTGATGAATACTCCTCTTACAAAAGATGAGTAGTTCATCTTGCCCCCTCCAGTCCTAGACTGGTCTATATGTTAATAGGCTAGCATGGTTTTTGCGATCCTTTTTTCTCAGCCTATTGTGTGCATAACTTATAAAAAATATATACAGAGTGTCCCGACACCATCTGGACAAATGTTTATATTGCTTAGGTCAAGACAAACACATTTCACCATAGAAGCATGGGCCTCTGGTGCCTAGTCTTTCGTCTATCTGTCTATATGGGTGTTTTACAAAATAATTCATAACTCCCAAATGGTTTGTCTCCCCACATTGAGATTTTGTACAAATGTTAATATTATTAAAGAAATATTTTTACCAAACATTATACCAAAATATCGTCAACCGTCTTTAAATGGCGGCCATTTAAAAAACTCTATGCCGAATTCCACCAAAACCGTTAAATTAAAAAAATCTGCAAAATACATACCTAAACTCCATTTTAAATAGTCTTCACTGATACCTTATTTCTTAAGTTTGGGCAAAGAATTACAGAGAAATCAGTTCTTTTCGTAATGCATGAACACTTTTCTCCATTTAAACAATATGCTGATATACTCCTTTTAATTTGTTTTGCATACATTTGACCAGATAGTTACTGGACAGTGGACACCCTGTATAACGCAGACCGTTAGACAATTGCTTTTATGTAGATGTGCAAAACATCGTTATAATTTACTGTAGTTTTTGTAAATAACTAATAAAAAGTTATTGAGGGTAATTTGTAAAAAGCTAATGTGAATTTATAAATGATTAACATGGAAAATGTTGGTGACAGAATAACAACAAAATGTATACAAATGCAGTTTCACGTTTTATTGCAGCAATGAGTAAAAAAAAAACAAACCCAAATATCTTCTGGTTCAGTTTCGACCATCGAACTGATAGACGGCCTTGATTAAACTGGATCCTCAGCTGGGCTCCGCAATGCAAACCGTTGGCCGTGGTTGCGTTTTAGATTTTGCAGGCGCTGGGGGTTTAAAAAACGTCTCGCTGCTCTTCAGGTTTCCGTTCCGTTTACAAATAACTCATGGAGGGAAATGGTTGACATTTTGCACGTAAGAAGTCAGTTATAATAGTTGTGGACTGTAATGGTATCAATTATATTTAGAATTAATGTTTTTTTTTAATTTTTAAAAATAAAACAAAGTTAAATGTTTTAATTAATTTTAAATCTGAATATGAAAAAGTAGTGGTTGCTAATTTTTTTTTACTTTTTGGTCTGGGAAAATGAAAAATGGTGGAAATTTGTACCAAAAATTAAATTTCTCAAGTCATATTTTTTAAAGAATTAGCTGTAGTAGTTTGGTTGATAAATTTTTGGTGGAGGGTTTTTCGATGTGGCGCCAGGATGAAACAAAGTAAATTCTTATCTTATGTTTACACAAAAATACTCAACTAAAAAAAATTCAAATATGGAGTAAAATTAAAAGTCTGAATCTCACAATTACTTGGTGCCTGTTATAAATTATTTAGAGGCATTTACACATTGTACAAACGTAACAGTTGTATACGGTTGTGGCAGCATCACTTAAGAATGCAGGACAAGCCTCTAAGTTGTCAGTGTTTACTCAGGGTCGGACTGGGTCCTCCAAAAAGGCGCCGGTTTCAAGTTCTCTGTGGGCGCAAACCCACTACGATTGAGGGAAGGGGTATAAAGGCAACGCGAAACTATATTTTAACAGTTTTTTTTTTACATTATTACTAGAGGACCCACGCTGCTCCGCAGCAGTAAATTTTGGCACTAAGACACGAAATCAACTCAAATCAAATAATTCTTCATTTACAAAATTAATATTACATGCAATGGATCTTTACAACTTCAATGTGACTTGCCCGACACTTGCCTCAGTTAAAAAAGAGGTGCATGTAGCTGTGCCCGGTTATGTTGGAATTTCAGAAAACCAATTAAACCACGATTTATTACCAAGTTGGTAATAATTTGTTCCACAAAGTTTTCGGGACAGCGACGTGTTAGCCCGGCACATACGACTTCACAAACTAACTATATACCATGCTAAAATACCCTCGTTGCAGACCTGCATACTCAGCGAATTTCATATGCAAAAGAACATAGTTCAAGCCAACACAGCGAGATTTGATGTGTTTTTGTAAGCTCCATAACATTAACATAGGGAATGAGTATACATCAGGTTTGCTGCCATGAAAATGGAAATATCGGGGATTTTAGACTATTATACATTAGATCTCATCTAGAAGACATAAACCAATTTTTATCAAGATGAATATGTTGACAAATAAGCAAGATAAAGAAATTTACTTATTACCCATAAGGTTAACATTGGGACAACGTACTGTGTTTACCACTTTCAATATCTCGGTAACCAATGGACATAGACCAGTGATTCAAAATCCTAAATTGTTCTTTTTTTATCTGAATTCAATGGTGCCAACACAAATTGGATAAATTTTGTTTTTCTATGTAAAATATTCAAAAACCCACTTTTGGCGGGGGGTTATCCCCCTTTACCCCCCTTCCAGTGATCCGATCGGGCTGGTTCACAAATTCGTCCAATTGATTACCACTTTACACGTCTGTACCAAATTTCATTACGATCAGACCATAAACTGACTCAGAAAAAGAAAACCTAATTTATATATATAAAAGATTTGTGTTGTTCGGAATTCAGCAGAGTGCTCCAGGTACATCCGATCATAATAATCAATAGCTCAAATGAAAGCTGGTATTTCACTGAAGGTTCTTAGCAAATAGAAGGTTCTAAAACATATAGAATTACTTAATTAGAACTGGGGAAATATATCTTCAATTGAACTCATAATTCGGGAAATAATCAAATTTATGTTTTTTGGTCGAGTAATACAGTATATTAATGAATGCCGATCCTTGATGGCAAATCTTTGCGTGTATACCTTTAATTTAAGAACTTATTTATGAAAATCGGTCGAGTAGAAGAGCCAAACAGACTCGGAATAGAAAAACAAAACGTTTTTGTGTTGTTCGGAATTTAGCAGCGTGCTTCAGGTACGTCCGATCTTAACAATCAATAGCTGAAATGAAAGGTGGTATTTCGCTGAAGGTTCTTAGACCAAAACATACAGATTTACGTAATTGGAACTGGGGAAATATAACTTAAATTGAATTCAAAATCCTGGAAATAATAAAATTAATGTTTTTTGATCGTTTAATACAGTAGATAAACGAATGCCGATGCCTGATGGCAAATCTGTGCGTGCATACCTTTAATTTAAGACCTCAATTATGAAGATCGGTCGAGTAGAAGATCCAAATGAACTTGGAAAAGGAAAACCATATTTAACTCCCATAAGAAATGTACAGGGAGGAAGTTGCTTTTGTGCATAACTCGAGTAATACGGCAGATAAATGAATGCGGTTGCTTGATGGCAAATCTGCGCTTGCATACCTTTAATTTAAGACCTCAATTACGAAAATCGGTTGAGTAGAAGAGCCGGACGGACTCGGAAAAGAAAAACCAAATTTTTTTAATAAATTATTATTTTATTGAGGTTTTTTTAATATTTTACAAAAAACAATTCTAACGATCTGGCTTACTGAACACTGCTTTGCTGCATTTTTAGAGCAGGTACCTCAAGGCTATTTTTTTACCCTGTACCACTTTTGAAATAATTAAAAATACGACTATTCCAACACAACTCAAAGTGATCTCACAATATTTCCGAAAAAAATTATCAAGACAGGTTTTGTAATTAAAATATAGTATTAAAATTAATTTGTAATTTGAATAAATTCATATACCTTAAAGGGATTTGACAACGTCAGTATGCCTTCAACATATCCATGAGGTCATTCTTATATATTGTCTTATTTTGATTGATGGGTTCGATTCAAGTTGTTTAGAAATCATAATGCAGAAAAAAGTATGATGTTTTAAATAATCAATGCAACTATGAAGCGGGAGAGGGAGGGTAATTTATACACTTATCATTCACCAACGACAGGCCAACCCCATGCCAACAATTTTTGCTAAAAAAATTCCCTTCTTCCCTATAGGGGAAATTCGCTAATAATAGGTGGCCGGTACTTATGGACCATGGAACTACCCGAGATCCTGTTGCACAGTGATATATATTTAAAAATTGGAATTTGGCCGGTGAGCGGCTGAAGATAAGGAAACAATGAGAACAGTTGAACCAATGAAGTTTGAGTATTTGGCTTCTATTGCATTCATGTTGGGAGCTAGAGTCTGAATTAACCCTTTGACGTGACAATTTTTTTTATATTTCTCAATTTTTCAATGTAATATGTCTATTTTGATTGTATTTGGTCTAATATTTTGATTATGGCCTTTTCGATTGCCCATATGTATTGACAATTTGCTGAGTTAATTAATGAAAAAAAACCTATCCTCCTCCTCTGAAAAAGGGTAAAAAGAAGCCAAACAGGTGTCCACTGCATTCCCTATTAAACGTACAAATGCCGTCAGCTTCCCCCCAAGCCGGTCACCGTTTATTTCAGGTGGGCCCTCCCACCAACTTTACCACACATTTGCAAGCCTAATAGGGATTGCGCATGGTCGGGAATCGAACCCACACACCTCTGAACGGCTTCAACCCTATACTCGTCAGTATAGCGTGTTAACCGAAAGAGCTATGGCACCACTGTCAGCCAGGAGAACGATTAGCGTGTTAAGCCTACAATCGACCCTAGCAGCAAACCAGTGAACTACTAGGCCAAGCCCTCACTAACAGCACCCGCGCGACCGGTGAGACCACGCGATCGGGCGCATCGAGTCAGACTTGTGTGACTACCCTAACAGGTTAAAAGAAAAATAAACTAAATACATCCTTTACATTTGAATTCTTCATTTAACAGTCCGGTATTATTCACATAATACGTAACAAGTGTACCAACAAGTTTTTGAGGCAGCAGTTCTGACCCAAATGGAATTGAAAACCTGTGACTTCTTGAAAATAAGTCCTAGATGCTAATGCTGTGCCTTGGTGTTAATTTATAGAGACACTTGAGACCGAAAAAAGGAAATGCCCTAAAAGCTTTTGAGGCTTTTAAAGCACTTTCTAGAGAGGATAAAATTTTCTGCCTTTACCTCAGAAATTAAAAATATATCAGTAATCGTACGCCTAATCTAAAAAATCAAAGGATAAATGAAAGCAATATCAGTTTTTAATTTTTATTATCAGCTGAGTTTAGTAAACTTAGCGATGAAGAAGCCGATGGTGTCCAGCTGAGGCGAGGGCCCGACGGGAGGTCCGAACCTCTGCACCAAGAGTCGCTGAGCTGGGGTCAGGGAGCTCTGCAACACCACACCAGGCTGTTAGTGTCTACCGAGTGATGACACTGAGACCAATGGTCTCACATTCACCAATGTCACATTCAGATTTTGCTTTGTTTGCAGCAAAGATCGGGTTATCTTCCCCATGTACCTTAATTTAAACTCTTTTTTTACCCTTAAAATTGGATTATATCATAACCCACCCCAAACTCGTTCGAATTAAATGATCACAGTCTCAAACGACAGTTAGCTAAGGAATGGAGGGTAAAGTGATATGTTCGAGAATTTAAAAAAATAACAGAGGTAAAGAGGAACTTTTCTTAGTAAAGGATTTGGCTACTCTATGGAGTAAAGGAATATATGTAACCAGTCAACTATTTTGAAAATAAAGGAATGGAGGGGGTAAAAAATTTCGCTCCAAGCTACACCTTTTCTCAGATCTACAAATGTTTGGAAAATTTTATTCACTAAGCTCACTGATTTAAAGGCAATACCACAATTATATAATACAAATAAATCGTAAGTTACTTCCTGAAGCAAAATTTCAGTAATGAAACTCACTGATTTAAAGGCAATGCCACATTTATATGTACAGATAAATCATAAGTTACTTCTAAAAGCAACAATATAATTTTTTCAATGGTTTGATTTTTTTAGTGTTGATAGTTTGTAGTGTTGATTGTTCGAATCCTTTTTGCGATCAAGAATATATAAAATAGAGAAATTTTAAAATTGCAAGCTATTATGCTAAATTAAAAAAGTTACATAACTGTTATGGAGAATTTCTCATAGAATCATGCAAACCCACAATAGGGAACTGAGTGTGTAAAACTGCTGACTTGAGTCTAGATGCATAGACTGCACAGTGCACAAGAAAACAGCTGAGACAGAGTTTGTTAATCAAGCAGTCCACGATGCTTGTACTGACATTCTGCTCCAGTAAGCCACTACAATAGTGTTCTATTGCTATTTACAAGTTTATTGAATTGAATTTGTTGGCTTAATTGTTTTATCAGGATGAGTAAGTAAAAATCATTTTGTTACCAAATATGAAATAGTAATATTACAGAAAGGAACTACACGTATATAGGTAAAATCAACTTAAATTCTAATTTTTTTTCAACTTCAGTACTGAAGTTAAAAACAATTTAGGATTTAAGTTGATTTTACTTGATTTGAGGCTCTGATTGATTGATTAATTTAAGCATTTGAAATTCAATGAGTATTTTCCCTGCTGCATCGAGGGTATTTAACTGAGCGACGTTAGATAATCTTGGTTTTGAAGGATTTTTGAGAATTTGCTTATCTCTATTACATAGATCGTATTAGCTCACTTTTAAAACAATAAAACTGATTTAAGTTTAGTGAATCTAAAGCAGTAAAACACTATTATGTAAACAATAGTTATTTGTGTGTTGGAGTAAGTAAAGTACAACATTGTCTCACGAGTGAAAATGTTGGCGCCCGAGCTTGCAAGGGCGACGATTTTTATGAGGGAGACAATATGTGCTTTACCCTCAGATACACACAACATTTTTCCCCCACCTGCAATAATAAATACCCAATCGATATAAATTAGATTACCTCAGTAATTAACAAACAATATCCATTTTGTTTCGATCTGCAATCAGCGTCTGCATGTGAGTAGCCATTACAACCATTCATGCACCAGCAATCAGCTGATTGTTGCAACAATATTACAAGTTCAATTATCAGCTGATTGTTGTCAATGTTTTTATGTGACTGTTACAACCTCTTACCTGGACGAATAAATAAATAGACAATTAAAAAAAAAACTATTTTACTGTCATAAAACACACATTGGAATAACTAATAATTAAATGGTTATATTGTAATAATTATAAATCCTATTACTTTAAATGAGCAATGAATATTTATATATAAATCCTATCTCGAAAACGGCTCTAACGATTTTGATAAAATTTTGCATGAAGGTGTAGTTTTTATTTTTAAGTTCACCTACGTGGTTGAATTTGCTGTAGAAATGCAAACTTTTTAGAAAAATTAAATTAAAAATTTATAATTTTTAATAACATGGGGTCATATGAGTTGCCAATAACAACAAAAAAGTAAACAAAAGAATCATCCAGCTGTTCATGACAAAGCCACTTAAAACTTTTATAGCGCGCTGCCAGTCCAGTAGAATAGAACAGAAATAATACAATTGAGTACAGATTGCTCATGGAGTATTATCCCCATCTAAAAATCCCAAACAGGTAAACAGCTTTGTTTTAGGTTAATTATAAATAATTAATATCAAAGCAACAACGAGTATTTTTTTACATAAAGGTGATTTTATGATTAAGATTTACTAAATTTAAATCATCAGTTTAATGTTTCTTAAAGTTTGCAGATACAATTTAGGAAATAGAGATAAGCAAATTCTCAAAGATCTACAAAGAACAAGTTTATTTCATTAGGACAAGGTTCATATAAGAAAAAACGTGATATTATTCAACTCAATCCACTTCAAACTTCAGTTTGTACTTCAAAATTTAGATGCTCAGAAAATTTATCATCATTTATGAAATGTATTATTATTAGAGGCTTGAAGGGGCTAATAGCTCCTAAGCATAATCCTTCTTTACAATAGTACAAAATACCTTCTTAGAAAGTAGGCTTTTGGATCCACAAAATTGCATTTTCAGTATTTTCCCCGAGTCCCTGAGATGGAGACCTTCAGTTTCAGCCCCTCCCTATCATCATGCGACCTTCCAAACGCCCACAATTTCTTCGCAAAAATTTCGCTTACTTAATTATATATATATACTCGCTTCGCTCGCTGGGGGCTCCGCCCCCAGGCCCCCGTTTGTCTTCTCCCGCAGTTAAACAATACTCCGCCCCCAGTCCTCCCATTATGAGTCCCAAAGACGGGAGTTTTGATTTTGAAAAGACAAGACCAAATTAATTTATTTTTTTTGTTGAAATAATTTTCCTACCTCAAGATATCTTAACATGGTAAAAACCACCAGTGCAATTGCAAACTCATTGCAAGTTCAGATTTAGAGAACTTTTTCATGGAGTTGAAATGGGGTTAAGTTGGCGAGAAGGTTTTGCCTCTGATAACGCCAGGCCAGGTGTGAGACAAAATTGTTGTTTTAAAATAGTATTGCCAAATTTTTGAATAGTACTTGATTTTTCTTCTTTTATTGGCGGGACTAGGAGTCGAAAGCGTTTAAAAATTACAAATAATTTAGGGTTATTCATGGGAGGTGACAATAACAAATCCCTTCTGAAAAATTGGGCCTCTCAATCAAATAATAATTTTTTTTAACAAGAGAAAATTTCAAGATATAAAGGTTCAACTTAAGACAAGTATTTTAAAAGTTAAAACGGGGTAAAATCGGCGAATGACCTCTGATAAACCTGAGGGGTAAAAACCCCTCGGGTTATTAAAACTATGTACGAACTCTCGGCACAAGGTATGTTGGGGTTCGGGAGGATGTTTGGTGGTGGGGGTTGTTGGTTGTGGAAGGTTAATTATTTGAACGGGGAGAGGGTCCGGGGGCCAGGGGGTTACGCAAAAGTATTTTTTTAGAAATAACAATGTCAAACATTTGAAAACAGTATAATTTGCTACATTTTTTTGTTGTATGCAGGGGTTGAATGGAGTGAGAAATGGCCAAAGACTCCGCTTAAACGTGGGCGGTGACACCGAGTAATCCCAAGTCAAATATTGGGTCTCTCATTTAAAGAATATTTTAGAGAAAACCACGAGGAAAATTCAAATTTGATGAAAGTTCAACTTTAGGACTCTTTTAGGAGTTGAAACGGAAGAAACTGGCGAATGACCTTTGATGGGGCGTAAACCTGAACGGTAAAACTGACTCTCGTCATGTCAAAACTTATAATCAAGATTAAAAATTAACTAACAAATAAAGAAAAACCAAAAAATAAAGTGGAAAAGAACAAACAACCTGTTTTAAGGGCCCATGTTAGGGGTGAAAGAGGTGAGATCGAGCAAAATATCCGAAAATAAAAACAGAAATTGATAAAAAATGTATTCAAATACAGTATTGATCTTTGTTTTTCGATAGGATAACTAGTTAAGTCATATTTTGTTACAGCTTAGTCATTTATTAGTTGGAGACGTGAATGTTTACAGCTTAGTCATTTATTAGTTGGAGACGTGAATGTTTATGTAAACTATTCCTTAATTAATGCCATTTTCAGTAACGCTGGTTGTTTAAATTATTTCGGATTTCCAGGCGGAAACAGAATACAAAAAATTATTATGTTCATTCTAAGCAAAGTTTGTTTGGCAGTGACTCCTAACAAGAGCATGTATAGTCGCCAAACATAACACCCTTTGAGTTTTGAACGTTGAATTTCCTGAAGAGTAAGGTTTTTGCTTCGATAACCACCTTTGTCAGAAAAATGGCATTAAATTGAGAGTCGTTCCTACAACATTCGCTTAAAAAATAACTGAATAATACAAATATCAAAGATCGGTTTTTTGTTTAATGTTTTGATATAGATTTTGTTCAGGCATTTGAGATCACTAATTAGTGAAAACTAACCAGTTTGGAAGATTTTTTTATTGACCGCCCTTCATTATTTTAATTTGGCATTAATAGAGAGAGAAAGATGTGTTGAAAATGTTGAGGTTTAAATAATACAAATGTTTTGTTTCGACGGGTGTTCTAATATTAAAATTGTAAATATAAAAGAATGGAGAAATTTCAAGTCGACAAAAACGTACTGCATTTTCACGATAATGTAGAATAGAACTATATCTAAGCGTGGTAAAACTGAACCAGAGAACCACACTACCAGATGAGTTATATCTGATTTGGGCATGTACTGCATTACCGCCGTTATGAAGTGAAAACAGCGAGAACCTAAAAGTAAAATCATTGTTTTAAATACAAATAGTGCATGAAAGAATCATACGATTGAAGTATTTTCAGGCTTAAATTATCAACTTTGGTTGTAAAAAATATTTATTTATAAAAGTTATTTATCATGATTTTTACCGATAAGAAACACATTAGCAGTCATGAAAGTTGCATTAAACAGCAACTTAAAAGAACATGTCAGGTGGGTTTAACGAGGCAAATTTCAAAGATCTTTTAGCATTAGATGAATTTTTATGTTAAGAACTAATTATATTATTGGTGATTTGTAACATATATGCTGTAAAGACGATGTGAACCAAATTTCAGCCCTATACGTTTAATATCAAGCCAACCGGAGCTGGAAAACCAAAGGAAAATCATCGAAAATTGAAATTTCTAGAGCAATCTAAGGGTGAAGGAGACGAGATAGGGCAAAAAGTCATAGGACTAAAGTTGTAGATCGTGAAAAATCCGTGGCAGGTGGTGCAGTCTGTTTTTCGATAGGACCATCCGTTCGGCCACTAGAGCTCAAAATAACAGTTGTTTGAAAAAGGCTTATTTTAACGATTTTTTAATAATTTTTTTGAGGGAGTTAAAATTTAAAATTGTGGGTTTTGATATTTTTCCCCGTAGTTTGAACTAATGAGGAACGTGCGTGCCAAATTTCAGGTTCCTAGCTCATCTGGAAGTAGAAAAGAATTCGTATCCTTAATCAGTTACACAAGCGGCCGTATATATATTAGATATGTATAGATCATTTGGTATTAAATCTGCATCGTTATAACACAAACTAAACAAACATACTTAACTTTTTATAATTTTAAATTATGAAAAACTCAAACCCTTAATTATTATAAAATCAGAAAACCTTAAATTTAAAATATTTTTTGTTATAGTACAATGAACGTGCATAGTTAGCTGCATTTTGAAACAAATCCCACATGTCAACATCTACCATATGGCTTTGAATCAAGCATTAGCACCACATGTTTAATGTAAACAAAGCAGACGTTTTTCAATCTTTTCAATCCCAATGCATTTTAAAGGGAAAATATTTTTCGCTACTTCTCATTTTCTGGTATATTTGGATATAATCTGCTATTTTCCCCGACCTCCTGGGGCCGAGACCTTTCATTTGAGCCATCTCCTGTCATCCTGCGAGCTCGCAAACTCTCACAACTTTGATTTTAAAAAATCGCTTACAGAATTAATAATATAGATAGATAGATAGAAGATAGATTATCTGTGACGTAAGATCATATAATTTGCATTTTCTGTGATATTGTAATCTGTTAACGCATGGCAGTGTCGAGCAATTCATGAAGGCACCGTTGGGATATACAACATTCGTCACAGCGCTTGGCCACTGAAACGAGCAATGAGAGCATTGATTAGAAAACAAAGACCGGATAAATTCAATGAACAAAACTTAAACCTCAGTAAATCAAATTACAAAGCTAATTGTCATTGTGGGGAGCAATATGAACATGTATATTTGAAAATGTCACTGCTTTCCCCCGAGCAAAGCTCGGTCCCCAGATATTTACACTAATACCGAAAAGCATAACTTTTTTTAATAAATACTGTTCATCTGGAGCATTTTCCAAGAACTGTTTTACTTCGTCTAAAGTGAAGGTTTTAGCTTTCTTCGGTTTATAGTCAACATTTATATGCTTCAAGAAAGCAATTACTTTTGTAAAACAACTGATGTCTGTGTTATTTTTACATGAATTGTAGCTTTCAACATAGAATAGATTGTCCATAAGTAAGCTGAGTTACATACCTTTGACTGTTCTGAAAAGTCCACAAATATTACATTTTCAGAGATATTTTTACATTTTTTTCTTACTCCAGTTCATAAATAAATTATAGCGTTTCTCATACTTCTCCCTTGCCTATTCCGGTAATAAATTAGCCATAACATCCTTAGAGTTTGTGCGTTTCTTCGTGAAGCCTGGATATGAGGGGCTGTAGTGGCAAGCAGGCTTCACCAGGAAACGCACGAGCTATAGCTTCATCTAAAATATCTGTTGGGGTTAACGAATATTCAGAATCGGAATCCATCGTGTTTCAGTAATGACAACTCTACCTAACCTCAAAACATTAATAATTGTTACAAGCTGAGCGCTATCTTCTGTTTCCGCTGTAAGCCAATGCCTCTAATCAGCTGTTAGCGCCAGCATTTATTGAGCTGCAACATATTTGCATGTGTGCGTGGAAATTTGAAGGCGCTCTAATTTTTGAATTATTGATTTCAAAGTGTTATTCTAATGGGTTTACTTTGTCTCCCGCCGGAGACAAAGTAAACAAAGGAGACAAAGTACCTAAAACACAGCTGTTTGCCTGTTTGGAATTTTTAAATGAGGACCGTACTTTACGACTCCATGTACAATCTGCACTCAATTATATTATCTCAGAGCTCTTATTCCACTCTACTTGTAATGTGCTATAGAAGTTTTAAGTGGCTTGTTTGTGAACAGCTGAATGACTGTTTTTAGCGAATTTCCCCTATAGGGAAGAAGCTGTTACCGTAGGTCTCATGGTAAGACCTAAGCCTAAAACCATCATAACTTTTCTTTTTGAGGTCCTCAGATGCCAAAAACACCATTCGTTCACTTTCATAAACATATATATAAATTATTTTATTGTTTTGAAAACGATGTAATTATTCGAAATATTAACAACTTATTTGAGCTGGAAAATGTTTTTGTTTTAATTCTTTTAGTTTTTAAATAATCTTGAATATATATATCTATATATATATATATATATATATATATATATATATGTGTGTGTCTTTAAGCACGATAACTTGCGCAAAAATGGTCCAATCGGAATGAAATTTGGCATAGACGTGTAAAGTAGTAATTATTCAGACGAGTTCGTAAACCAGCCCGATCGGACCACCGGAAGGGGGGGTAAAGGGGGGTAAACCCCCCAAAAATGGGTTTTTTGAGATTTTTACACAGAAAAATAAAATTTTTCAAATGTTTATTGGCACCATTGAATTTTGCCCAAAAAAACAAACAATTTAGTATTTTGAATCATGGCGCTATGTCCATTGGTTGCCGAGATATTGAAAGTGGTAAACACAGTACGTTGTCCCAATGTTAACCTTATGGGAAATAAGTAAAATTCTATATCTCGCTTATTTCTTAACATATCTTGATAAAACTTGGTAAATGGCTTCTTCTAGTTCAGATCTACTAAATATTGAATTAAAACCACCCAGTTTTAATATACCTGTAGCAGCAAACCTCCATACTCATTTCCCATGTTATTCTTATGGAGCTTACAAAAACATGTCAAATCTCGCTATGTTGGATCGAAATATGTTGTTTTGCACTTGAAATTCGCTGAGTATGCAGGTCTGCTGCAACGGGGGTATTTATACTTTTACAATGTTATTCTGTAATCAACATGGCAACTCATATGACCCTATTAAAATTTTTCAACTTTTAATTTTACTTTTCCAAAAATTTTGCGTTTCCACAAAATTCAACCAAGAAGATGAACTTAAAAATAAAAACTTAAAAAATTGCATCAAATTTGCAAAATTTGAAATTGCTCAAAAAATTGCTAAAAGTTGCAAAATTTCATCAAAATTCTTGGAGCCGTTTTTGAGATAGGGTCTATATATATATTTTTACATATACAAGAATTGCTCATTTAAAACATATATTTATATTTTTTTTAATGTGCGGAAGAGGTTGGTCCAGTATAACGTCTCATAACATGATGGTCCATGGGACCTACTTTTTTTATAAGTCATAAATATGTTACATAGAGTATATTATGTTTTTGTGAAAATATAAATGTTTCTGAACTTCATATTTTTATATAAATGTTCATATTCCATTAATAAAGATTCATGCAGAACTTTTTGGTCCTTTTCTATACTTCAGAAGATGCTGGTCCTGTATGAAATCCCCTGTAAAATGGTTCTCATGTTGCTGGTCAACCACGTGACGGAGATTGTGGAGACGAGGGGCAATTCTAACTGACAAAAGTGTATACACTGTCGAGATTGCCGAGGGGACGAGGGGACAAATGTTTTTAGAACATGCATTTTCAAAACAGACTTTCCATTGAGTTACAATTTATTTTAATGATCACAATAAACTAAGACATGTTAGTTACAAAAGCATTTATTATCCCACATAATTTTACTTTAGAATAGGGATGGTCGGGTCCCGAAATTTCGGGACATTTTCGGGAAAATTAAATTCCCGATTTTCGGGCGGGATTTTAATTACTTCGGGAAATTTTTCGGGACGGGATCGTTTTAGCGATCGCAAATAAACAGCGGAAATAGCTTCGCATAACTCGCGATCGGCCGCGGAAAACGATCTCGCGTATTTTCCGATCGCGATTAAACGGCAAATCCAGCTTTTCAAAACTCGCGATCGTCCGTTGAAAACTATCGTGCGTATTTGCCGATCGTAAATAAACGGCAACTGCGGCTTTGCAAATCTCTTGATCGGCCGCGAAAAACATCGCGCGTATTTGCCAGACTCGGATGAACGGCAAAAATAGATTAGCACTGTTCGCGAACGGCCGCGAAATACGCTAGCGCGTATCTGTCGATCGCGGATTAACGGCCGCTGTAGCTTTACGGAACTCATCATCGGCCGTGAAAAACGATTGCGCGTATTTACCGATCACGAATTGACGGCAAATCTAGCTTTGCGGAATTTACGAACGGCCGCGTCTTTGCCGATCGCGGATTGACGGCCGATGTTGCTTTACGAAAATCGCGATCGGGCGTGACAAACGATCGCGCGTATGTGCCGATCGTTGATAAACGTCAAATGTAGGATTGCTAACTCGCAATTGGGTGTGAAAAGCAAATTTAGTTATTCAATGGTAGCGGTTAATCAATGGTAACAACTTGCTATAAGGCGTGATAGTGATGATTGTTCATATTGTCGGCCACATTGGTCTGCTAAAAATTGTGGTTTTGCCCATTGATTCAATTTTCTAAACTAATTCAGATGTCTTTGAATCCCAGCCGAAAGTATGATTATTTTTCATAAATAAGTAAACAAAATTTGACAAAATTAAAGATTTTGAAACTTTTAAGAAATTTCTATTACATAGGTGATTAATATTTTATGTAACTCAAGAAATATTAAGTTTGGGAGTTGTGAACTTCAAATTTATAATTTTAAGCTTGGAAGAACTAGTTATGGTTGTCATCTTGAAACTAAATTTATTTTTAGCGAATTTCCCCTATAGGGAAGAAGCTGTTACCGTAGGTCTCATGGTAAGACCTAAGCCTAAAACCATCATAACTTTTCTTTTTGAGGTCCTCAGATGCCAAAAACACCATTCGTTCACTTTCATAAATATATATATATATATCTATATATATATATATATATATATATATATGTGTCTTTAAGCACGATAACTTGCGCAAAAATGGTCCAATCGGAATGAAATTTGGCATCGACGTGTAAATTAGTAATTATTCGGACGAGTTCGTAAACCAGCCCGATCGGACCACCGGAAGGGGGGGTAAAGGGGGGTAAACCCCCCAAAAATGGGTTTTTTAAGTTTTTTACATAGAAAAATAAAATTTTTCAAATTTTTATTGGCACCATTGAATTCAGCCCAAAAAAACAAACAATTTAGTATTTTGAATCATGGCTCTATGTCCATTGGTTGCCGAGATATTGAAAGTGGTAAACGCAGTACATTGTCCCAATGTTAACCTTATGGGAAATAAGTAAAATTCTATATCTCGCTTATTTCTAAACATATCTTGATAAAACTTGGTAAATGGCTTCTTCTAGTTCAGATCTACTAAATATTGAATTAAAACCACCCAGTTTTAATATACCTGTAGCAGCAAACCTGCATACTCATTCCCCATGTTATTCTTATGGAGCTTACAAAAACATGTCAAATCTCGCTATGTTGGATCGAAATATGTTGTTTTGCACTTGAAATTCGCTGAGTATGCAGGTATGCTGCAACGGGGGTATTAATTTTTTTACCGTTTTTAAAGTGCTGGAAAAATTATGAGTCATAGAGTCATTTCCTAAAACAAGAACTCCAAAGCCCAAAGTTTATAAAAATACAATAACAGTATATTGTCAACATGCAATAACCTCTCTAGTATTTTACTTTTGGCTTTTTGGAAACCAAACAATAAAACAAAAAACAGAAATTTAAAAACTAAAGTGTTTCTATCACACGTCAAAAAAGCATTTTATATTTATTTTTTTATATTATTTCTATTTTTAAATGCATTCAAATTAGAAAGAATAACAATTCAAATTTAATGAAAAATAATAATAAATAAACAAGAAATGTTATTTACCATTTTTATATAAGTTTTTATTTTATTTATAAGTAAAAATATATATTTTTTATTTGTTTCTAATGTTTGCTATTTTGTCAATTGCATATAAGTTAGTATTTTTTCACTTAAATATATTTCTTGAAATATTTTGAGTTAGGTTTGAGTTAGTTTTTTGAGTTAGTGTACAAAAATTTATATATGACATAGTTTTTAATGTAATACTATTATTGTAATAAAGAAAATAAATTCTTGAAACAGCATTTCCCAATGGTTTAGGTAAGTTAAAAATCCTGTCCCATCCCGTCCCGAACTGAAAATCCAATCCCGTCCATCTCTACCTTAGAAAAAACAAAATTTAGGTAATAAGTAAATATATTTGTCAAAGGAATAGCTACTAAATAAAGTTCAACAATAATTTTTACTTTCAACCACGAATTTCACTCCTTCTCAAATGAAAAATCCCTCGCTTTACAAATTGCTAAAAAAGGGATTTTTTGGTGATTGAGACTCCTCCTACAGTTCTGAACGGATTTGAATAATTTAGGTGTTTAATAAATTATTAGTAAACCCGTTGCTCGAAATCGAGCAATTTTTATGTATTGATTTTAAAATAAAAATAATTATGGTACAGTATTCTAGAACTATTCTATTAATTATATGGTTGAAATTCCTCTTATACTGAGATTTTTTACAAAAGCTTTTTAAAACTAATTCTTATGAATACTCAATCATCTTTAAGGAGATGTCCAAGTTTTTTAGTGTTTCCTACGAATATTATGAGCCCCTCAAAGAATGTGCTCTACCTGCCACCACAAATACAGTAGTACATGAGAAAATACTGGGGAGGGAAGGTAAATTCCAACTTTCGCAATGGACTGATTCTGAGCTATACCTTAGTCATAGCGAGTGCTGGAATTACTGGAAACTGGATTCTTTTTATCATAGAACATCACTAAACACAGAAAAATTGTTAAAATTATATTATTTACATGTTTACATCATTCATGGCTAGCAATACATAGTTGAACTAAATTAAAGTAATTTACATTTTCATGTAATTTTCTTTTAGGTAATTGCTCACTAACACTTTACATTAACATTCACCATAAATGTTTTTAAGTAGTTTGTTAGAATTAAACCTGATGGGTAGAGAATAATTAAATTGGGTTTTGTAAAAAATAAAGTAAGGCAAGTTGGTTTTGGAGTTTTATGTTATTTTTGTTAAACTTTCTGAAATATATGTGCTTTCCCCAAATCTAGTTTTATTTGAACTTCAAAAACTTAAGTTCAGTAAAATTTTTATTATCCTGATCATATGGTATGCAATTTAAACATCAGAATATTCATATGGTTTAATTTAAACTTACGTTTATTTTAAACCTTAATTTGGGAAAGCGGCCCGAGGTAGCGTATGACCCGTCTAAATCTCAAACCGAACTAAAATAGTTCAATAAATATACTCTTAATAAATGTCAAGTCTGCTTCTTTTTAGCGAATTTCCCCTATAGGGAAGAAGCTATCTCATGGTAAGACCTAAGCCCGAGACCATGATAACTTTTCGTTTTAGGGCCACCAGAAGCAATAAACACCATTCGTTCGAATTTTTATATATCTATTTATCTATCTCTGTGTGTGTGTGTGTGTGTGTGTGTGTGTGTGTGTGTGTGTGTGTGTGTGTGTGTGTGTGTGTGTGTGTGTGTGTGTGTGTGTGTGTGTGTGTGTGTGTGTGTGTGTGTGTGTGTGTGTGTGTGTGTGTGTGTGTGTGTGTGTGTGTGTGTGTGTGTGTGTGTGTGTGTGTGTGTGTGTGTGTGTGTGTGTGTGTGTGTGTGTGTGTGTGTGTGTGTGTGTGTGTGTGTGTGTGTGTGTGTGTGTGTGTGTGTGTGTGTGTGTGTGTGTGTGTGTGTGTGTGTGTGTGTGTGTGTGTGTGTGTGTGTGTGTGTGTGTGTGTGTGTGTGTGTGTGTGTGTGTGTGTGTGTGTGTGTGTGTGTGTGTGTGTGTGTGTGTGTGTGTGTGTGTGTGTGTGTGTGTGTGTGTGTGTGTGTGTGTGTGTGTGTGTGTGTGTGTGTGTGTGTGTGTGTGTGTGTGTGTGTGTGTGTGTGTGTGTGTGTGTGTGTGTGTGTGTGTGTGTGTGTGTGTGTGTGTGTGTGTGTGTGTGTGTGTGTGTGTGTGTGTGTGTGTGTGTGTGTGTGTGTGTGTGTGTGTGTGTGTGTGTGTGTGTGTGTGTGTGTGTGTGTGTGTGTGTGTGTGTGTGTGTGTGTGTGTGTGTGTGTGTGTGTGTGTGTGTGTGTGTGTGTGTGTGTGTGTGTGTGTGTGTGTGTGTGTGTGTGTGTGTGTGTGTGTGTGTGTGTGTGTGTGTGTGTGTGTGTGTGTGTGTGTGTGTGTGTGTGTGTGTGTGTGTGTGTGTGTGTGTGTGTGTGTGTGTGTGTGTGTGTGTGTGTGTGTGTGTGTGTGTGTGTGTGTGTGTGTGTGTGTGTGTGTGTGTGTGTGTGTGTGTGTGTGTGTGTGTGTGTGTGTGTGTGTGTGTGTGTGTGTGTGTGTGTGTGTGTGTGTGTGTGTGTGTGTGTGTGTGTGTGTGTGTGTGTGTGTGTGTGTGTGTGTGTGTGTGTGTGTGTGTGTGTGTGTGTGTGTGTGTGTGTGTGTGTGTGTGTGTGTGTGTGTGTGTGTGTGTGTGTGTGTGTGTGTGTGTGTGTGTGTGTGTGTGTGTGTGTGTGTGTGTGTGTGTGTGTGTGTGTGTGTGTGTGTGTGTGTGTGTGTGTGTGTGTGTGTGTGTGTGTGTGTGTGTGTGTGTGTGTGTGTGTGTGTGTGTGTGTGTGTGTGTGTGTGTGTGTGTGTGTGTGTGTGTGTGTGTGTGTGTGTGTGTGTGTGTGTGTGTGTGTGTGTGTGTGTGTGTGTGTGTGTGTGTGTGTGTGTGTGTGTGTGTGTGTGTGTGTGTGTGTGTGTGTGTGTGTGTGTGTGTGTGTGTGTGTGTGTGTGTGTGTGTGTGTGTGTGTGTGTGTGTGTGTGTGTGTGTGTGTGTGTGTGTGTGTGTGTGTGTGTGTGTGTGTGTGTGTGTGTGTGTGTGTGTGTGTGTGTGTGTGTGTGTGTGTGTGTGTGTGTGTGTGTGTGTGTGTGTGTGTGTGTGTGTGTGTGTGTGTGTGTGTGTGTGTGTGTGTGTGTGTGTGTGTGTGTGTGTGTGTGTGTGTGTGTGTGTGTGTGTGTGTGTGTGTGTGTGTGTGTGTGTGTGTGTGTGTGTGTGTGTGTGTGTGTGTGTGTGTGTGTGTGTGTGTGTGTGTGTGTGTGTGTGTGTGTGTGTGTGTGTGTGTGTGTGTGTGTGTGTGTGTGTGTGTGTGTGTGTGTGTGTGTGTGTGTGTGTGTGTGTGTGTGTGTGTGTGTGTGTCAGCGATAGCGGCCGTAAATATGGTCCAATCTTAATGAAATTTGGAACAGACATGTAAAGTGGTAATCGATTGGACGAGTTCGTGAACCAGCCCGATCGGACCACCGGAAGGGGGTGTAAAGGGGGATAAACCCCCCCAAAAATGGGTTTTTTACATAGAAAAATAAAATTTATCGAATCTTTGTTGGCACCATTGAATTCAGCTCAAAAAAACAAACAATTTAGTGTTTTGAATCATTGCTCTATGTCCATTGGTTACCGAGATATTGAAAGTGGTAAACACAGTACGTTGTCCCAATGTTAACCTTATGGGGAATAAGTAAAATTCTATCTCGCTTATTTCTCAACATATCTGGATAAAACTTGGTTTGTGGCTTCATCTAGATGAGATCTAATGTATTTTAGTCTAAACTCCCCGAAATTTCAACTTTTGTGGCAGTAAACCTGCATAATCATTCCCCATGTTATCCTTATGGGAAATAAAAAAATACTATATCTTACTTATTTTTTAACATTTCTTGACAAAACTTGGTATATGGCTTCTTATAGTTAAGATCTACTAAATAATGAATTAAAACCAACCAGTTTTAACATACCTGCTGCAGCAAACCTGCATACTCAGTCCCCTTGTTATTCTGATGGAGATTACAAAACATGTCAAATCTCGCTAAGTTGGATTGAAATATATTGTTTTGTATTTGAAATTCGCTGAGAATGCAGGTCTGCTGCAACGGGGGTATTCTTTTATTTCTAGTTACATTTATAGAATTTATTCAAAAGAATTTATTTTTTTCTTTTAGTATTTTTCTTTGGAATATAACATATGTGAATATTAAGATCTTTACACATGTGATTCAGATGTTTTTAAATTGGAATTCTGACCTTAAGTATGTATTAGGATAATAGTTTGTTTATTTACATCTTCCATCAACTGAAATGCCTCCAGCTCTACATACAATAGTTTCAATCCCTTTAACATATGGCTTTGCTGAAAAACGTTGCTCCAATCAGCTGCTTTATTTGAAATTTTTATTCCCATGTTAAATCTTATGGACTACTATGAAACTTTAAGGGCGTATAGGGCTCTTCCCTTTAGTGAAACCTTTAAAAAAATTTATTTCCTGCAAAACTTCCGCCAAGCTCTTTCCAAGGACACCTAAATTATTACAATCGGCCCAGAACATTAGGAGGAGTAATGATCACAAAAAAACCCTAGTGTATTAAATAAGTAATATAGCCTAGATGTTGATGAGAGCATGGCGTTGAGTTTTGTAGGAAATCAAACTAATAAAGGTTAGACTAAAGAGAAGAGCCCTAGAAACCCTTGAAGTTTCATATTTTGTTTAGATTTGGCAGTGAGGCAGAAATTTCAATGAACAGCTGATTTAAAAAATATTTACTTATCGGCAGATCATAAACAAAACCTTTTAAGTTGCTAAGAAGCACAAGTCCACCAATTCATATAAAAGCCTAAAGAGAGAACTCAATTAAGTTTTACAAACTCGCTAACTGTATTAATCACCGACAACGAAATCCACTATACAACAATTAACCAATACTGGCTTCCATTTTTTTCCTGCTTCTCCAAAAATAATTCTGTCCCTAACAGTAAACCATGAATTTATCAAATTGGAACTGCAGCGAGCAGAGCTTTCTTTTGTTTCTGAATTAATTATGAACCATTTATCATGCACATGCATATAGGCTTAGGTCTTTGTGTTTGTTAAGGGTGGGCGGGTACTCGTCAGTCAAGTAATTACTCGAGTAGTTCCTACTGCTCGAGGTTGTGTCAAGTAGTTCCAACTAATCGACTAAAACGAGTCGAGTAGTTAGTTACTCCTGCTGGCGATCGAATTTATGTGTGTGCGCAGAATTTTACGGCCGATCGCGAGTTACACAAAGCTACATCTGCCGTTTTTCCGCAATCGACAGATTCTTTATTGCGGCCGCTCGCTAGTTTCACAAATAAGCAGCATTTTATGTTCATTTGTGGCCGACAAATACCCGTGACTGTTTTTTATGGCCAATTGTTAGTTACACAAAGCTACATCTGCCGTTTTTCCGCAATCGACAGATTCTTTATTGCGGCCGCTCGCTAGTTTCACAAATAAGCAGCATTTTATGTTCATTTGTGGCCGACAAATACCCGTGACTGTTTTTTATGGCCAATTGTTAGTTTCACAAAGTTGCATTTAGTTTATTTACAATCGGCAAATACACGCGATTGCTTTTAACGGCCGACCGCGACTTTTGCAAGGCTACATTTGCTGATCATCCGCAATCGGCAAACACGCACAATCGTATTTCGCAGCATATTGTGAGTTTTGAAAAGCTATACCTGCCATTTATCCGCGACCGATAGATACGCGCTATCGTTTTTCGCAGCCGTCCACAAGTTTTTCATATTAATAACCTCAACGATATTCCTTTAACTCATAGAGGATGGATTTCGACAGTTATCTAGAAATACCATCTCTCAGAATTCGGAAATTGAAAACTTACAGCTATATTTAGCTATATTTAGCCCTTTACAACTTCATATTTGTATTCATAGTTTATCTTTTGAATGATACACAGCCTTCATTTCTGTCTCAGTTGTTTTATAAAAATGAGTAGAAAAATGTAGACTTAATTGGTTTACAAAACAATTAGTTGAGGTTTTGTAATTTTTGTATTAGGGGGATATCTTATTCCTATCTGGTCGCAGCTGTGCCACTCAGTGTTGGAGTGACTAGATGTAAAAAACAATAGATCAGCAGTCAGGCAAGGGAGTGGGGTTGGTTTCAGAAGTAAACAAATAACTGGGCATATATCTCCTCCCGAATCTTGTTTTTAATTCTTTCTTCCACAGTTTATTGGCTAAGGTTTTGATTACAATTATTTTTAGGACAAAATTAACCTGTAGTTGATAGTTAAAATAATAGGCTAATAATTAAATCTTACAACTATTTAAGTTTTACAACTATGCATATTCTATATCAATTTATTTTGTGACCTTGTTACATTAAATGATTTGTGTGATTTAGTATAGATATTCATTTAAAATTAGGGTTTATGCAATGTAGGGGTATTATAAAATCAGAGTTTTATTTTTCAATAAAAAAAAGATTAACTCAAATAAAGTAGACCAATTTATAAGTAAAATTGATGAAAGATTTGAGTTAATTGTAATTCAAAGACCTAATTACAGTACACTCCCGACTATCCGAGGTTGTTGGGACCGAGGCTGCCTCGGATACTGAGAATCTTAGATAATATGGAGGTTGCTTATATTTTGAGGTTTGAGAGTTACAAGACCACAATAGGAAGTTTATTGCTGGTAAAATACTTGTTTTAGAGTATCTAGGCCGGTAAAACATAATTTCTAGTCAAAAATCTTTTTGAATACAATACCAATATTTAAAAACAACAATGAGTAACAAAATAAACTTTGTCAAGGAAAATTGTCATTCGTCATATTAATATCTGTATTTGTATGCACGATTGTTTATGGTGGGAGTTCACTTCTGGAAAGCTCAGTATCGGAGAGTGTTACATCAAAGCTACATCGAATGTTTATTAAAATTATAAACTTGAATATTCGAATAGACAAACAAATTACTGATAATTTATATTTACTTTACCAAAAACCATTATGTTTCGAGCGAACGTAAAATTAATATATTCTTTAGCATGGTGGGTGCCGAAATGGCAAAAAGTGTATTTTTTAAAATATAGAAGCAAAAATAAAAAAATAAGCCAGTAATTTGGTAAAAATTATGGCTTGGTAAAAAATATTTTTTATAATAATATAGTAAATTTACAAACTATAGAAAATATTAGTATTTTGTGTGCAGCATGTTAGGCGACTAAAGACGACTCAGAGTGCGCTGGTCGTCGACGGCGACGGTGTTATCATTTCAGCCGAGTCTTACAGGCTCGTTCACACGCTAATCGCGATTTCTTAGAAACGAGAGGCCAGATTTAAGAACATATTGTGTACCCCTTCTCTCTCCAAACATAAATATTATGATTGTAATATCTCGGTTGTCATTTTTGAGGTAGATAATTTAGATTAGGTATTTGTAGTCTGTTCTTGACTTCTGTAGAGAGCACTCCCACGTAAATTTAGTCAGCGCATAACATTATCTGCTGTTAGGGATATATCTGCTGTTAGGGATAGTATGTTCATTTCAAATTATTCAGTTATTATTTAGTGATTAGTTAGCTACAGGAAATAGTCTAATTTTAGTATGTCAAAAAAAAGTGTCAGGTTCTGGCTTTCGGAAAAAGGCCAAGTAAAGGATATGGACAATTCAACGTAGTTCTAATTTACTTGCTTTGTGGCTTAAAAGTAAGGAAGAGGAAGTCAACAAAGATAGAACCGTAGGTAAGTCACAATGAGTGTTTTTTGTTGAAAACGATTAAATATTATAAATATTGTAGTATGCGCACTTTTTAAAATTATATCACCAAGAATCCCTGTGGTTTATAATTTATTTGTTACGTAACGATTCGCGTTAGTGCGCGACCTAAATCTCCCCCATTATTTCATAGTCACACGTTGGGGGAACTTCCTACACAAAACTTGCGTCGGTACCGCTTTTCGCGTTCGCTGTGTCCGGGTCAAGGGTTTATTTTTCACGTAAATTCGAGTAACCAACATTTGTTATTTTTAATAAAAGTTAATTCATCAAAACCCATAATTTACATTAGAATAGCTTTGTTTTCGACAGCCGTAATATTTCTTGTTGTTGCTTAACAACTATTAATAACATTGATTAATCACCTAATTTACCAAAAACCCAACATTGAAGATTTTTATGTTTGTTAATAGTGTTTTCATGTGTCATGAATATCCGATACTTATTAATCTTGCCTGTAGAACGTTAATAATAATATTCAAAACATAATAAGTAAGGTAATAATAGAAAATGAGATTACTTGAATAAAATTTAGAAAAAAGGCCCTGTTACCTGATCTTTATTCAGTCAGTCTGTCTGTACCTAAAGGGTTTTAAATATACAGTACACCTCGGATTATCCGGACCTCACATTATCCGGATCCCGGATTATCCGGACCGGTCCATCCGAGAAATTGTAAAATTAAAATCACGGCAAAAACGTGATTTTAACGAGTTTACGAGTGAAATTTGCCTTCTAAAATTAAAATGTAAATGTAATACATTACCGTACGCATTTTGAATTTCAATATTTAAAGGAGTCACATTGCCTAATGAACGTATTTTTCTGGTTTGCTACTTGGGGTACTGAGAGGCGTAGCGCACGGCAATATTAAGAGCTAATTTCTTGCTGTGACTTGATGTGTCACGTTATTTTTTTGTGAGAAGAGTTAATGTATTAAGTTTCGAGTTACTTCAAGTTTTGTCATGATTATTCCAAGTTTGAGATATTTTGAAAAATTTCAAACCTAAACCGTGAGTACTGTAAAAGTCAACATTCGTATGACTAATAATGAAGTTTAGTTCTTATTTGTTTCAAAATTAATTCCCCGGAAAATTTGGAAGACTAACATGTTGTAACTGCTTTGATACGCCGTTTGCACTATCAATTTAGCAGAGGCTAAGGTACGTGATCGCTATTTAGGCGATATTGTAATGACCTCGGATTCTCCGGATCGGTGTTCCGCCACATTAATCCGGATAACCCGAGGTGTACTGTAGTTTAACAATCATTTTGGACCTCTTAAGGAATCAACCTTAAACCTCGCCAATGTTTATTAACTTCAATATCAATTTTCTGTTGTTCGGTCAACGTTCAACTATTTTTGCAATGGAAGCCACTTTATTTTTCACTCTAACTCATGAAAAACTATGAACCTCATTAAATATAGGCCTATTTCTGAGACAATATTATTAGTAGCCATGATATTAATGCTGTTGTGGCCGACTTGTATAAATGGATAAAAATATGATTTTGTTTTGAGTGAAGATCAAAGTGAATAAATCTGTAAAATATTAAAAATATTCCATTATTCTCAGACATCCTGTGCACAGTCATCGCTGCACATAGATCTGGTTCTAGTTTTAAGTTAAAAACTACTCAAGGTTTTTGGACTCAGTGACTCAGTCTGTCGATTCTTTCGTTTGGGATAATTGTTCGTAAAAAAAATTGTTATTTTACTTTATCATGTTGTACAATCGTGTTTACCTCATGTACTCAAATAAACCGTTATCTAATCGACTAGACAAAAATCTGATTTTTTATACTCCTGTATTTAGTGTGCAATGTGAATTTGAATTTAATATATTTCGCTAATTATACGTGCAAATAATGCGTGGCAATAACAGAAGCATAAAAAATATTTCATAATTAATGAGTAGCTGCGCACGCCTATGTTCTTTAGTTAAGAACGACCTTGGATAATCCGGAGTCTCCGATAACCGGGGCTCGGATAATCGGGAGTGTACTGTACTTGAAAAAGTAATGAACATTTCATTACTTTTTACAAATAACTACTCGTCTCGATACTCGAGTAGTTGGAGTATCTTAAAGTTCAAAGAGAGACATGAATGAACCAAGCTGAATATGAAGCTGGTCATTCTGGATATGACAAAACAACTCACCAATACAACGAGCAAATTATATTTACTATTCAGACTAAAAGCACTTTTTCATTACTAATAGTCTTTGTCTGTTTGCAATGGTATGTTTGGTTTTCAGTGATCATCAAAATTAGGCTAAAAATTCGCTCAATAAAGTTTTAGTTTTGAAACTGAAATGACAAGATTAGCTGCCTAAAGAAAAAATTACAAATTACTAACCCATTTGTTATATTTTTTCAGTCAGATTGTGGAGAGACTTATTTTTAAAGCCGTGAACT